>VZRN01001256.1:1792925-1830689 GCA_013397935.1 Dasyornis broadbenti
CTCCCTGCAGGCTTCCCACTCCTCGGCTGCGCCTGGGCGGGAGCCCCCGGCAAAGGGCTGAAGGAGGCGCCTCGCAACAGGTGGTTCAAGCCGGCTCCGGGCTCCTGGCGCGGCCCACATTGGCCAGCGGCGCGGCCCGGGCGGAGGCAGGGCGGGCGGCAGCGGCGACCCCGCGGCGGGAGGACAGCGCAGCGCTTACAGTCCAGCTCGCTCGCCTCTCGCGAGGGTGCTGAGACTACCTCGGCTCTGGAACGTCGGTCGTCTCTCACAGTTCCAGACACCTGTGAGTGTCGGCCCGGCGGGGCTACGAGCAGCGCCTCATCCGCGCGCAGCCGGCCGGGGCTGCCGGGACTCCTCCGGCGGCGGGGGCGGGAGGCCCGGAGGGCGCGGCTCCTGTGGCTCCTGCCCGCGCTTGGGGCGGGCGAACCGGAGCTGCCGCCTTCTCCGGTCTAACCGGTGCAGTACGGACACGGGGAAAGGTGTGAGGGGATTTTCCCCCGGGCGGGAGCCGGAATCCATGCCGGGGAGATTTTTATCGCCTGTAGGTAAGGGAAACCCCCGCTCCGTACTCCCACTCCCCTTTTCCGTTTATTCCAGCTTCGTCGATGCAAAACCAGTTGTAATTACGGGGTGTTGGTCCTCGGCGCTCAGTGGTGGAGGGGACGACTGTCAGGTGGGGAGCTGAGATGCGGGGAAAATGATTTGCCCAAGGTCACTCTGTGAGGCAGTGGCAAATAACTTGTGCAGTACTAAAAACTTGTGATTTCTAGCGCTGTGATGGGCTGTTCAACAGCCCTGCAAGGCACCAGGCATAAATCTGGCTGAGCTGTAAGTAGGACTCTAATTAGCTACTGTTGTTGTTGTTACTTTGTTTCAAAATTATGTAGGGACATTAAAGCATGCAGAAGTGAAGCATCCTTGTCATCTCCCTTCTTTTCTCCAACCTTCAGACATGTGAATGAATGATGTGTGATCATGCTTTTTTGTGACAAATGTTAAATTCAAAGGAAATTAATGGTAAAAATACCATGTTTTTTCCTAAACTTTTACCATGACATTAAATTAAGTTGGTTTTTTTTTTCCTATTAATAGTGAGTGTCTTCTTATGTCATCAGAGAGTTGTGAAAAGCCCTTTAATTGGTTAAGTGGCAGCTGCATTCCAAAATTAATCTGCAGTGCAATAGCTTTTATTCCCAGAGCATGTCAGATATAAAGCATCGTGGGCCATGTTTTAAGAACTTAAGCACTAGAGTGTGATGTGGCTGAGTTCTCCAAAGGATGCAACTGGAGTGATTGTTTTGGTGCTAGCTATATACAGTTCTTACAGTTCAGCTGTATACAGCAGTTCTCTTTCCTTCCCTCTCTCTTCTCCAAGAATAGTTTCAATGAGTTTGCATGAAGATATTCTGTAGTTTATCCTTGCTAATGTTTAGTGTTTCTTTTTAATTTCTCATTGGACATTAAAACTGATGCAAATGTGGGTAATTTTTAGATTAAAAGTATTATCAGTGTAGTCAGAGTCAATCCACTTCATAGACTTTGATTAGTCCTTGTATTTCATAAAATGTCCTACAGCAGTGATACTTCAAGTGTGCTGTTCAAAAGCTAAACTGTCCCTGCTACCGTCTTTGTTTACCTTAGCTGCTCTTCTTGGTTTTTGGGGGGGGTAAGGAAATGGAATATAAGAGAAGTTTAGAGAAATGCTCAAAATATTAGTGTAAGTAGGACAGTTTTATTTTTACTCTGTATTAGGGAGTTTCATGAACTCTGTACACTCTTCACCAATCATGGAATTCAAGGCCAGGTTTCTGGTATCACAGGGTTTCCCTATTGTGGATGTTTTGTTGTTTGAATGTGGAGGGGTTTGTATGTATTTGTTTTAGTCTCATTTGAAAAATAGTGTTGTTCTCAAATACTGTAATGGACTTTTTTTACTCTGGACTTGGATATTTGAAAAAAAAAAAATTAAAAATAAGACACTTTAAATTGTGCTTATGTTTTGGGTATATAATACTTGGTGGGTTTTTTGGTGCATTGCATTTGTTTTGGTTTTTTTTTCTTCTTCATTAGATTGCTTGTAAGGAGTCTTATTTTGGGTAATTTCTAGCTGAAAGCGTTTGTCCTTGCTGCAAAAACTCATTTGATTAGTTTAGCCTTTCAGTACCAGCTTTTCCATAATTTCTTTGAAAAGGATAGGAAAATGTCTGCAGCTGTCTTTTATCTAAGTAGCTGATATTATTTCATTAAACAAAATGTTAAGTTGGAATAGACAGTGTTTTGCTATGGCTATATTTTGGGGTTTTTTTTTTTTTCAAATCTGTGTGTTTCACTACTGTGACTTCCTTTTGAGCATTTCTGTTATGAGGATCTCAGGTTGGAAGAGTTATAGTTGCTTATCTGCAAACAGTAATTCAAACAGACTTGCTGATACTAAATTTGCAAATATAACTGATTTATGTATATAAATGAGTAAGACCCTTCTCTGTTGTGAGAGAGAAGGTGATCAAATAAAACAAACACTTTTGCTGCCTAATAGAAATATGTATTCTTGAGATGCTAGATTTAATATCTAATCTCGAAAAACTCTGCAACTTGGTTCAAATTTATGTTTTATCTTCCCTTCAAAATTGTTTTTAGAAGTAATTAATTGGAATGCCAGATATGTCTAACTTACTGCTTTGTAGGTAGCATAAAATATTTAAAATATTTTTCAAATAGTTGTAACTCCTCAGTGAAACATGATATTTTTTTCACTTTTTTCCTCTTAACATACTTCCCTTGGCCACCTGAAGATGTTGTCTTACTGTAAAATTTAGAATTGAGTGAAAGTAAGATCAAGAACTTCTATAAACCAATTAGAGAATCTTGGTTAAAGACTTCAGTGAGATTATACTTTTGTGAAGAATGCTCCATGCCTTTGCCAATTTTCATTAAGAGTAAATAAAACTTGCCTTTTCAGTTGTCTCTTGCAGTATTCTTGACAGAACCTGTTCTCATTTTTTATCAGTATGCTGGGTCAATTTCTCAGGCTGGAGTGCACATCATAGAGAATGACATTTAAAAATGGATGTTCCAGTATGCTCATGTTTTTGAGAACACCTTGCATTTATTCTATTACAAACCATGATTTAATTTGAAACCTGAAAACCTTCATGAGTGGGGTTAGCTTCATGTTTTTTTGTTTGGTTGGGTTTTTCGTGTGTGGGCTTTTTTGTTTGTGATTTTTTTTTTTTTTTTTTTTTGTTTGTTTTGTTTTGTTGTACCCTCCCCAGCCTTCCAATTTATATGAGTTTCTTATACACTTGGATTTTTGTTTAACTTTTGGAGATTTTCTGAATTTTTTCATGTAGTTATGTGGCTGGTTAACTGCCTCTCCGCTGCTTGTCCGCACCACCTTCCCTTAAATGGTGTGTGGGAAGAAATTCTGAAATGGTAGAACAAGTGCAATAAGGGAGGATTTGAGCTAATTAGTGGCTGACCTCTGTAGGAAGAAAAAGGATGTGTAATATTTCTGAATTCCATAAAAATGCTCTTTTAGTTTTTCTTTGTTATTTTGTATTTCTCTATGTTTTCCAGCATTAGTTCACCTTCTGCAGTAAAATCAGAATAGCAGCTGATAGTTCAATGAGTTTAAGCAGTTTGTGGTGAAATAAGAGTTCCAACGTGTAACCACTAGTACTGATCAGCCATATTTAATGGATTGTTGGGAGAGAGTGTCAAAATAAAATTAATCTCTCGGGCTATTAGTCGTTGCTAACCTCTATATAGTATTCTGAAATGAAGATTGCAACTTTGTGGTGATGGGTAAACAACTGTAAATATCAATACCTTACAAGAAATGACATAAATATTAGATGAAGTTTCATTACTCCTGAAAGACATGTTCCATTTAGAAATGGACAGCACCTTATTTCAAGTTCCTGAAAAGAGAGCATTTGAATTGCCTGTCTTATTTGAAGATTTTAAGCAGCAGTCGTTGTGAAACACTGAAATTATTGATCTCTGAGGTTGGAAGCACTGTAAACAGAGTGATTCTACTATGATCTGACAGTTCTCATAATCTCCGTGACTGAGTCATTGACTGTGACTCTCCAACGTATTAGATTAAATCACGGTATATAAGAACTTGTGATTTTGAGTAGTACTTGGGAAAGGAAGATTGTACATCCAAAAGATGCTGATTTGTGTCAGAAGCTGCTGCCATTTTCAGTCTGGAAACTGAATAAGGAAACTTTTTAATGCGTTTTCAGTATCTGGAAGTCCTGGTCAATTGACCTGTTATATGGATTTACTTAGATCTGCTAATGGATTTAATATTTTTCTCCGGATTCTGTCTTTGTGGTTGAAGTGCTAACAATATGAAATTCTTTATGCATCTTTTTTTGCAGTGTTATTCCTGCACGTTACCCCAGAGTTTCTGCCATTCAGTGGACGGACAGAACACAAGTCATAAAGGACAGGAGTGTGTTTCAGGGTGCGGTTTTTGTTGCTCTGTTTTGATAACTTTAATATAAGAATCCTAAACCCATACTTTTTACTTCTGTACCTAAAACACGCCATCTGGGTAATCACAGCTTGTGCTTCTAAGGAAAGTTAAGGTACCAAAATCTTAATAACTAAAGTTTTACTAATTCTCCAACAACAAATACTTGGTAGGTGCATGATAAGAAAAGACTAGTACTTATTTTTTTTTTTTTCCTTGTATTATAGTACAGCAGCATTTGAAGGACTTCCTAAATAATTGGACTCCTTTATGTCATCCTTTCTTTATCAGAGTAGTCAGTGTAGAAGCCTTGAGTGGCTTAGAGAAAAATTATGTATTTCTGCTCTTAGAAAGCTTTTTTAAAATAGATAATATGTGCAGAGACAAATTACTTTACAAAATGTAACTTAGTTGTGCATACAGAAGGGTGAGGCTGTATAGTTGCCATTGAAGACAACACTGCAATGTGTCTTCTGCCTTCTAATTCACTGGGTAAATCTTTAGCTCTTGTTGGGCATCTAGCAGTATCATGATGCGATGGTTTCTGTGGCCCAGCTGGGGTCTTCTGGCTGCTCCGGATCCTAGCACATTGATGAAAGTGGAGGCATCTGTAAGAGTGTAGATAAATGAGTTCTAACTAGTCCATCTAAATCTCTATCAAATGATCTGTCTTTAGTCACACTTGTCTGGTAGTCTAACTATTAGATCAAAGTAATCATTAAAAATTCTGTTGAATTACCTTGCCTGTGATATTTGCATGGGTTATCTTCTTGGTGCTGTCTGTCTCCAGCTGTCCGCTGGAGAACAGACTTGCAACCAGTGGAACTTAGATATGATGAACCTATAGGTTCTGTAGCTATTCACAGTATGATATTAATGGTGTTAAATTAGCAACATCAGCAATATTAATTGATTTTCTTATTCAGACTGTGACATTTGTTTGGTAAAATGATCATTAAACATGTGCAAACATATTATATGCAGTAAGAAGTCTTTGGGCCCTGACAAATGATAAATGAGAAAATTACAGGTTGTAGAAAAATGTAAACATTCTTCGGGCATCTATCCTCTGGCAAGACAAAAATGTTCCCCTCTAAGCAATGAAGGATTCATTATCTCTTTTCTCCTGTGTAAAAAATGCTGGAGACTATTTTACATACTTAACATGTATGTTGGTGTCTTCCTTTCTTTCAGGCCCTGCTGTTGAACTGGGATTTGTCCTGGTTTTGTTAAGCAAGTAGTACAGCACTTCACTGCAGAAAAGTGTTGTAGCTTCAATTCAGTCCTCCTGTAATCTTGAAATTTTGAGACTGTCTTATGTTTCTGTTTTTAAAAGTTTTAGTTCACTTGTTAAGTCCTTTTCCATCAGATGGCTACGTGTAATACTAACTTACATGGTTAATTGATGAATGCATTAACCATAGCTTTAGGGAAGGCCTTTAGGGAAAGGCTTAATCTAATTTCAGATAATCCTTGTGCTAGAGACAGGAAGAGTAAAAGTCAGAGTAAGGATTTGTAGTGTCACGTTGGAGTACTAATGTCCCTAGCTGCAGAACATAAAAGCTTCAACAATATGATGCATTTAGACTAGCTTATTTCCTAGTACAATGTTTAAGTAAATTTTATAGCTTCTACACCGATGCTCTAAAGTGTGACCGAGTACTGTATTTCAGCCACTGCTGTTTATCTCGTTAAAGGTACAACTGAAGTTACCATGCTATCAAACAATAAAACTCAATTGTAGGCTCATCCTCTTTTATCTTGTAATAGGGCTGCAGTTTGAAAAGAACCAAACAGCCTTGATAGTGACTGTCATTTTCAAAATTACAAAAGTGATTTTCAGATACTTCAAAATTTTTTGCCAGTGTTTGCAAGAATGGAGATGTTCCAAGCAATTAAAATAAGTTGTATTAAATTAAAACAGAATTAGAATTAATTAAAGATTTAACTTTTAACTAGCAAAAAATATCTTTCTTCCCTTCCTCTGGAAACTAGATTTGCCAATAGCAACCCTATAGGTTTATTAAAGACCTATTAAAGAAAACCCCAAACAACAAAACAACCCAAAAACCTAAACACAGTACAAAACCAGAAGTCAATTATTTTCAAAATTGAACTGATCAATCCCATTGAATAGCATGTCTGAAACCTCTGCTCTTGAATGCTTATTTTGCAAATTTTTCTAGGATATGAATGCCAAGTAATATGATGTATGCTGAGATAACTAATAACCAAGCACAATCTGATATTTTCATGGTTATTTGAATGCATTTGAGATATACTGCCATACACCGAACTCAGCAAGTCTGATCCAGAAACAAGTGTTTTAAGCTAGCAAATGTTCTTCAGCAGAGCAGAGTCTTCAAATAAATGCAGACTAGATTTTTAAATAAACACTTTCTGAACTGTGGAAAGGGAGAAGGGACATGGGAACGGAGCCTGAATTTGGCAAGTTCCACATAGTAAAGCAGCATATATGCCTCATATTTTGGTTCCGGGAGATAGAAGGAGTACCTTGGCACCTTTAATGTGTAAAAGCTGAACCTCAAATGAAACACTTCCCTCCTTTAAGCCTTTGGCTGTATTTCTAGGGGTTGAAGAACTGATTTTCATCCCATATTGTTAGGAGCTGTCACATAGGATTTGTGCTGTTAGGAGAATTTTTTCCTCCTAAGGAACTATCCTGAAAACATCATACAGGAACTCCCTAGGAGGAATCTAGAGAAAAGGAGCAAAATTACCTATGATCTAAAATAATTATTAAGCCAGTAAGAGAAGACTGAGTGTCCTGGAATTAGGTGAGAAGCCAAACAGAATTCCTTCTTTCTAAGACTTTGAGAAAGCCTGTGATTTCTCTGCTGTCCTCTTAAAAGATGGTGTGTCTTGCTTCTAGTGATCTTGGGCAGATGGTCCTCAAAATCAACTTACAGTATTTCATAGCTTATGATATGAACGTGCACTATGTATTTCTGATGCTAATATGGTCTTCTGCCTTTTATCTTGCATTTCGAAGAACAGGAATTGAGTACCCAGTAAAGCTGTGAAACCTTTTGAGAAATTTAACAGGTTAGACAGAAATCAGAGCTCTATATATTTCCTTTCTCCCATAGTGCAAAGGCATAAGCTGGCTGAACTTCAGTGTTCCCTTTATTTTTGAACCAGCCCTCTGTGACGAGGTTGTACTTGATTGTTGTATTGATAAGGTGTAAATATATAATATTTCCCATGTTCTTATTTAGAAAGTGTAGCTACTTGTAAGAACACCCTGCCCTTCTGTTAGTGTTTAGCGGAGTTGTTGTAGTGAATGTTAACTTTGAAGACAGATTAATTCCAATACTTTTTCCATTTATCCGTTATCTGCTTTTGTACAGAATTCTGTGAATAAGCATTCTTTTGAGTATTTTTAGAAAAATATTTCTGGTATATGTGTTAACTGAATTCCTTCAATTGTGAAACACTTGTTTAGGTTTGTGTTTCTCACCAAATTCAGATAGCACTGGTTTCTCAGTCTTGGAGTGTCACTCCAAGTTTAGTTTACTCATTTAAGGCAGTTATTAAATGTGGCCATTTGGACTGTTTGTAAGCTGGATCTAGGCTCAGCTTGATTCTGATTCAGTCTTAACTTTTTTCAATTTCTTACTTTCTCCCAATGTTTATTAGGTGGACTTAAAAAAAAAAAAATACAAAACTCACCACTATTATGTGTCCTAAAAAGTCCTATTTATGGACAGTAGGGACTCTATAAAAAGAAAACAAGATCAAATTCAAAGTTCTGCCAAATTTTTTATGGTGCTAACCTCCTTCTCTCAGCTGTTGCAACTAATTTTAATAAAAATGTTGAGATGACCTGTTGTTTTTCAGGTAAATGTTTGTATTCTGCAGACTGATAATTCATTGAAATTTGTTGATGATAATTTAGGAATTTGGTGACAAATAAATACAAATAATCAAATAGAACTGGATCATTATAGAATGCAAATGCTAGAGTATGGTAATTCTCATATAGTGAGTATGGAATAGAGAAGAAGAGAGAGCCCTATGGTGTAATCGCTGCAATCAAACTGTTGGAACGGCAATTTTAAGATTATGTAACACATGATATTGCAAAACAGAATAACTTTTGGGGGTAAGATGAGATGTTTTAAAGTCACCTTTGTAAGAAGTTAAGGGGAGAAATGGGTGAAAGTCCAAAGCTTTTGGTCTTTTCTGCTGTTTGTCCTCTTCACCACTGCAGTGCTGATCCCATTCTGGGACTTCCAATTATGACTGGCAGTGCCTCCCTACTGCAAAGCCTGTAGTTTGACCTCAACAGCTGCTAACATAAGAGATCAATATGTTCACGTGAGTTAAGTGTTTGAGGTGGGTGCATATGTGGGATTCTTATGTATGCAGGGCCATCGGGAGGTTTCCAGGTCAGGGAGGAGTGGGGGGCCTGTACCACCAGATAGTTTTGTTCTAATGCTTGGCTGGGGTGTGCAGAAATCATTCCTTTGGCTACTGAGCAGTAAGGGTTTGCAAACTTGGTATTAGGGGTAAGAGAAGCTTTTCTCTTCCCCCCCCTTCAATTGTTGCCATCTGAGCAAGACAACCTCTTGTTTATGTACAAAAATGCATTATTTGGATATTGATTAATTGTATGTGGTGTTAAAAATACAATTTAGATGAAGCTGCAATTCTTAAACAGAATTATTTTATTTTCAAAGTCATTCTTGGTAAAGAAATACTTGCCTTATAATTTACTGTTGTAGTTTATATGATTTGCTGGGTGCAGGGGTCACCCTTGTTGCTAAACTTATTCTCAAGTCTAGCACAGATTTAACTTTGACTTATTTTTCACTTTAACTTTGGATTTTAGATTGAGTAGGAGTTTGTTGACACTGGATCCTTACACCTGCTTGTTACTTTTACTGAAAAGGCAGTATTTCAGATTAAGATGGCCTCTTGGAAGGAAAACATTCAGTTTATCTCTAAGTCAAAATTTTAGTACTACATGTTACGCCTAAAATTTTGGTCTGCACACCCACACCACTCAGCTACTCTAGTTTGTTTTCTATGTGTAATTATTTACTAGTGCATCTTGTCTGCAGCCACTTCTGATTATTTTGGTTTTTTTCTTGCACAGCAGCAGAAGAGGGGAAAGTGTTAAGAACCAGAGACTAGCTACAAGCATGAGAGCAGCCATGGAAATTAAGTTCTTTTTAGTACTCTCTAACACAAACCTAGTTAGTAGTCTCTTAATTAAACCTGATATGGCTACAGGTTTCTTGATGGTTTATGCAGTCTTTCTGAACCCTCTTCTTTAGTGCAGACTGATGCAAATCTGTTGGACAGAAACAAGTTCTAAATGTTTAATCTATTTAGTATTGCCAATTTGTGCAATATTTGTGCTATTGGACTTCTCACGTTAGAGCTGCTGAGGTATTTTGTTCATAAGAGACTGTATTGAGACAAAGTACTTATATATGTGTTGTTTAGGTTCTGATCAAACTCATTAAAACCTAGTGTTTTGGGTTTTTTCTTAACCCACATAACATTTTTTTTAAACTTGTGTATTAACTACTTCCTTGCCAACCCTGTTCTGGGAGAAAAAACTTACTTAAATTTTTTTCAGTGTACTTAAAAATAAAAGGAAAAACCCAGACTGTATATGATGTTAACTATTCAGTATTTGTGCATGTATTTGAATGCTTAGATTCACAACCGTTTGAGTTGTGTGCATGTGTGTGTTTACACTGTACTTTTTTTCATCAAAATAATGTGAAATTAGTTAAAAGTAAAATTCATGTCATGAATCATGACAGACTTGGTGCCCTGGTATCTAAGATACATCAGCATGCTGATAAGTTACTTGCTTTCCTGCTGTGAGAACTGGTTGCTGTATTTGATTCTCTAGCTGAATACAAACTAAATTAAATCTGCAGTGACCTATATTGTGCTCTAGCAAATGACCCAGTTAACCTCTGGTTAATTTTCTGTCTCTTGATGTCCTGGGAACAGGGACATGTTTATTTCAGTTACCACAAACCTTTAGAAATGTGTCACTGGCATTTATTATTCCAGAGCTCTGTGTTTTAACAGAAATTAGCTAATGGGCCATGGGGGTCTGCAGAAGTTGTAGAATGCCAATGAGGAACTTTCTTTCATTTTTCCTCCACCCTGATTTACATGACTAAGCTTTTAGCTTTTCTTGATTTTTGTTTTTGTTTCTTGAATATTGATCTGTCTCCTGTGGAGGAAACAAACTATTTGCTTAAAGTGCAGGAGGACATTAATGCTGGCAGCTTCCCAGGAGCTCCCCTCATTTTCATGCTTTAAATTAAACTAGAGCCAGTACAGATGTTGGTAGGGAAGTTTGCAACTGATGCAATTGCATTATTGCGTGGCTGAGCTATGCAAATAAATCTGAATATAACCATAAAATAATAACAAAGATCTTGTCTAAGGGCAGATCTGAATACCACTTTTCTGATGCAAATGGGGTTCTCTGGCACCTGGGTGGGCTCATCTATGTGCTCTTCTTAAGGAAGTGAAGTTACACAACAATCAGCTGAAAAAGGCGGAATCATTATTCACCCCCATTTGTAGTAGCAGTTAATACTGTCTGTGTCACAGATCTATTAAGTAATGCATAATCCAGAACAACCTCAGCATTTTCTGACAATTAGAACATCGAGTGCTTACAGGGCGAGGCCTTGAGAGACAGCTGTTTTAGTGCCAATCCTTTCTGCTGGGTCTGTTTCTTGAAGTTTTTACCACAAATTTCCTTTGGAGATGAAATGCTTCCTTGTTTTTTGTTTTGCCTGTGGCAGCAACAAGAACAGCTAGAAACAACTTACAGAGTGCTCTGCAAAAACCGCACGGAAACAGTTCTACAGCAATCCTGAGTCCTGTGTTGGCTATGATGTAGACAGATGAGTTTGGCGGGGGAGGGGGGAATTTTGGCCTGTTACAGGGCACTTGTTCAGACATTTGTTTATTTTGGGATTTCTATGACATAGGAATTGCCTTTTGATGATCATATGTTAAAAATATGCAATATCAAGAGGGATGGGAGAAATTTCCATGAACAGATTCTTGGGAACGTGGTCTGTTCAGTCAGGTGCCTTAGAGCACCAAACCAAATAAGCAGTGTCCTTGCTCAGTGTTTGCCTTGGGTATGTTCTGCAATTTTGCTAGAGATCAGCTACCTTCACCAGCTGGGGAGAACTGACATTCCCTTTTATCCGTCCTCATTTCTTTGTTAGCTCTAAAGCATATAAAACATAACAAAAACTTTCCTGAGACAGGACTGTACAAGCTTTATCGCTTGCTGTGAGACCACTGCCATCCAAATTGGACTTTGCATATATTCTGCCTGGTGGTTAAACCAATTTTTTCCCTCTATTTTAAGAGCCTGTATGTGAGGGATCCACCACATTGTATCTTACTGGGCACTGCAGCCCTTCTCCTTTTTGTCAGGAGGGAAAAAAAGTGATTCTGTAGAAATAATACTGAGGTTGTGGTTTTTTATGTTGTTACAATATGACTTTGTGCCTAAGTTTAAATGATGAAAATGTGTCCTGTATTTTCCTGGGTTTTTTGTTTTGTTGTGTTTTCTTATGGTAGCAGAAGTAAAATATCAACCACAGTCTTGTTTTGGTTTTCTTGAAAATTAAATTGAAACAAAAGGAATTTTAAGTTGTGAGATATTAAATCACTCTCTCTTTACTGATTGAAGCATCTTGAAAATGAGAACTTTTTCTGTCAGTCATCAGAGAGTACAGGGAATTCTATGTATAAAGAGAGCTACAGTGCCCCACAGCTTAGTCCCTGGTCTTTTCTTTTTATGAGCTTATTCTGCCAGGGTCTTTAGTTTTGGTATTGTTAGCTGTTTAACAGGATTTCAGACTTGGTGGTGGTCTCCACGGGTCTTTTCCCTATTTCACCTCCGAGTATTCCTACTGCTAGAGGAAAAAAACAGCTGTGACTGAGAAGATTGGAATTACACACAGTGTAATTCCCTTATTCATAAATTTATAAGGGAATTGCTTCTCTTGGCTAGCGGTTGAGAAGATTGCAAGCTTTTGAAAGAGTGGGAATATGCTTTTCAGACATTTCAAATCCTAAGCTCAGCAATATCTCTTTAGTGTTTTCTCTTGTGTTTAAAAAGAAATCAATGAGAGAAGTTATTCTTGTGTAGATAAAACTGATGTTTCTGTTAATTTCTACAGAGCTGCTGCTATTAAGCCAAGAAGAACTCTTTTAGATCGGAGGCTGAACCTGAAATCCTTCAAGACCAGGTAAGAAGAATATACTGAGTTTATTATACTGTGTTCTCATGTGATATATGTTCAGATTAAGTTTTGTGAGTAAAAATAATTTTGCCCTGATTGATGGGGCAATCTGACATCATGTATTCATTTATCACAAGTAATTTCTGAGTACCTCACAATACAATGAACTGTGATTAACTTTTTAAGGAGAAAGACAGACAAAGGAAAAAGTCAAAACATTTCTGAAATAGTATTTCAGAAAGAAATTTCAGAAATGCTCTTCACTGAATATGACTCTCACTGCATGAGCTTTTGCAAAAAGGTAAAAGATTTTTAAAAATATTTTGAATTATTACCAAATTATCACCTTGCTTAAATATGAACTGTCTCCTTCCAACTGAGGTGCAGCTGAAGTAGTATTATACCTGACCTGCTAATTCCATCCAGTCAGCCCGTGTTATGGAGATGGGCATCTCTGATGTCTTTGCTAATGGAGAGTGCAACAGGGATACCCAACTGCAATAGGGAGTTGTCTTTATTACATTAAGTTGGAGAAGTTACTAGGGAAAACCTGGAGTACTTCCTGACTTCTTGAAGAGCTCCGTTTTCCGCATTACAAGTCTAAAACGTGCTGCTAATATCATCCACTCACCAAAGCATGTGCCAAAGGGTATGAAGAGACCATATGGCTCATGTGGAGATCTCTGCTGTTACAGCTAATTTGGTTTTATGATATTACTGTGTTGCTCCTCTAGCAGAGGTGGCCAGTATAATGGCCTGACATAGCACAGAGGCAGTTACTCAGCCTGAAAAGAGAGAGGAACCTGAACATAATGCAGTGTAGGATGCAGAACAGGGGTGCTGTGAGCTCTTTGGGTTGGTGTGGCTGGATGGTAGTTATTTACTACATGAGGATGTGGTGATTGGTATGAAGGTAGGAGCAGGGAGCTTTGTGCATTGTGTTTTGGATTTATTGTTCAAATTCAAATAAAATGGTTATTTTTTATCATAACAATGAAAATTAAAAACTACAAATAGTCTGTTCTGCCTGCTATTAGCATCTTTGAAGCTAAATTCCTTTTTTATTCCCCTGTAATTTTTTTCTGTGTTGTGGTACAGTTTCTTGCTACTGCTATTAGTTTAGAAAGTAGCTGCCTTTCACTGACAGTGTATTGAAGACAATACTGTATTCCATGTTGTCCACAAAGTGTTTACGAAAATATCACTGATGACAAGTGAAATTTGTTTTATTTTCTTCAAATGTTATATTATCTAGGCCATAGAATAAAATAGTTATGTAAATAATTTAGCATCAAGCTTTTGGGAGCTCTGCACTGGGTCCTATAATGTAAGCATATTCCAGTTTAAACTAAAACTTGGGAATAACAAATTAATGAAAAATAGCAGATGCTTCTTATAGAAGAATATCTGTAACTGGTGTTCTGTTCTGGAAAAAAAATGTCTGTTCAAGCTGGAACAATTGTTACAACTAGTGGAAAATACAGTAGATATTTGTTAATGTCCAAAGAATAATGCTGGCGTTTTCCCCTAAATGCATCTTTTTTCTTCAAGGATTTTCACAATAGAAGTATCATACTCTGTATAACACATTTATGTCAAAATCAGTATGCAAGGTATGTGGTTAAAAGATGAGCACAGTTGGTATTTGAACATCAGTTTTTACTGAGGCTGTTCCTACACCCCGTACACTACAAGGCAATAAGTGGCAGTGTTGCAATCCTTCAAGAAAAATTAATTATCCCTGCTGATTCCCAGTTCCCATGCTTCTTTCTTAACCTTGTTTTCTGATAGCCCAGCAGGTTTGGAGAGCTGGTTTTTGTTTATACAGAATATTTCATTGCTTTGAGGGGAGGATGTGGGCATTTAAAAATTCAGCAGCTGTTTCAGGTCACTTACAGCTTAAGCAGCTCTTTCGTTTTGAGTGATTTATTTAGTTGGGCTCTCATTGACATGTTAGCAGTTTGCAGAGTCTGTAACCATGTGAAGAAAAGGTCCTAATTTGTCACCTTGAGAGAAGGGGAGTTTTGTAGTCAGAAAGAAAAAAGCATTAGTTCATTTTGTGGGTCTGACTTGTTGGCTATCCCCAGATACAGTACTGGAAGAAACGTGGCTATCAGCCATGCATTTGTGATTAGAGACTGAAAAGTGGAGAAGGGGTGAGTGAGGTTAAAGGAAGGTAGCAGGGATTAGAAAAGGTTATTCCTTCTGAAAGAAGTGAGAGAAGGTACATCTGTGCACATTTTATGCCTTAGAGGAAAAACTAGAGGAAGTTGCCAGAACTGTGAGTAAATATGAATATGGAGCTGAACTTTCTCCCAGCTTGAGAATAAGATACAGTACATGATGTTAAAAAGAAATAACTGCAGTACTAAATAAGATATGAGTGTAATGTATATACCTCTTAACTGGCTCATCAGCTATGACAGTTCATAACAGTAGGAAGTTTGTCAGATGTATGGCACAAAAAAATAATTCAAAATGAGTTTGACAGTAATGCTGAAGTCATTACATGCAGACCTCATCTGCAGGTGTAAATTGATAATTTCTAGAAATCCAAAAGGATGATGGATGTCACCTATGTAAGTTGGCATGCTTTGGCTGAACATGTATTATCAGGGTGATAAAGGGTTTCACCTTTTCTTGAAGTGTCGCCTCTTGGCTCTTGGAGGGAGTAGGAAAAGAGCAGGATTAGATGATGATGTTCTCATTGAGATAATGCTTTTGTACGTGCCTATCCGGAAACTGGTTGAAGTTCAAGTTGGTGATGCTTGTCGCCATGGATAGCAGTAGGTATTATTGGCGTACTTGTAGAACATGATTCAAGTAATGCTGTTGATAGATGTCTGTAGTTACTACTTGTATAAAATTACATTTAATAATCTTACTGTTCCTTAATTATGTTTTTGACCCAATCTGATTAGCTCAGTTGGTTAAAGCATGGTGCTAATAGCACCATGGTTGTGGGTTCAATCCCTGATAGGCCATTTACTTAAGAGTTGGACTTGGCAATCTTTGTGGGTTCCTTCCAACTCAGAATATTCTGTGACTGGCAAAAGTATCTTCATCTCACACCTACAATTGCTTTATATATGAATTAATTTAGCACTAATAATCTGGACCATATTCTGGAAAAACACAATTTGAAACCAGCTGTGTGTACTCTTGCATTATGGAAAGATGCTAAGATTTCTAACAGCTATCCTTTGAGTGTATTGAACCACAACTAACTGAATGTCAGAACGTTCATGTTCTTTTCCTCATGATCTTTTGCTATAGCCTTATAACCTCAGCTCTTAAAATTAGTTTTTTATATTTTTTTGCCAACAGAAAGAGGGCTTCAGCAGCTGAGGGCTCCTAGATTTGCTTTTAAATTCCAGAGGAAGGTATGCAAGTGTAGCTAAAAGGACCTTGAATGCTGTTCCACCCTACTTGTCTGTTTTTATCACCTTTCACCTTCCTGGCTATTAGAAATAATTAACAGCAAATGAATTCTTTGGCTCTAATAGAAGAAAGGAAGTAAGTTCAAGACCTGTGACATGTTCACTCTGTTTACTTGTGCCAGTAAATTTATGGAGTGTTTTAGATGAGTTCTGAGAATAGCATACAAGAATAAAGTTCACTATAGACTAGGTAAAAATGTGTAGTGTTTCAAAAAGTCTTTAGTGGATGCTTGGAAATTGAATGATGATATATGTGTTGCAAGCCACAGTCAGTTTTGCTTTTCAGTTTATCTTTCATTTAGTCATCTCATGTATTATGTGTTTAAAGAGAAAGGATCAATTAAAGATGACTGGGACAAGTTGCACTGTCTGTGGCACTTGTACAGGTAAATTTATTTGATTGTTTAACCGAATGCACATTTGTTGTGTAAGAATTACAGTTATTGCTGTGCATGAGGGCAATCATTTTAATGTTTTTGTCTCCTATGAAATATAGGACTTATATAACTTTCAATAACAGAAATAGCGAATTATGTCCAGGATCTTTAGTCTCATTCAGTACAACACTGAACCCAGGGAGGGGTGGCTAGTTTTAAAGTAATTTACAATAGTGTTACAGTGAATTCCAAGTAAGAGTACATTAAATCCAGTGTATACATTTTCTATTGAAGTAGCAGGCAAGTTAGCCATTGACTTTTTTCTTCATTGATTTCTAACCTTGTTCTTGTTGAACCTTTCATTGGCTTTCATTCCCCGTGAAAGGGGAAATATGATTTGTTCCAAAACTGACATTTGTCATACATCTTTAATGGGTTTTGACTCACTTGAGAAGAGAAAATGTTCTAGTACAGTGTGAGGTTCTGCTGGGTAAATAGAATGGATTACACTGTGCATAGTAAGAAGCACACACAGGTTGTAGGCTTACTTAATGTTTCTGTGTCCATTGGACAGAGATGAATGGGCCAATGTGCTTGAGAAAAGTTATTAGGGAGACTAGAGTGTGATGTTCTAGGCCAGAAAAATGCTTGGCTTTAAAGAGAAGTGGAAACAACTGGCAGAAGGAGCTTTATGGTTTTGATGAAGTGGATTGAAGGTAATAAGAAATGACAGTAAAAACAGAAGAACTGAAGGTTACAGGGCTATGGATCAATGTAAGCTGTACTAAGTGAAACACTGGAATACGATTTGTGAAGAATCCATAATACTGGCAAGGGGATGAAATGAATAATAATCTAATATGGGACAAACACACTTCATGCATACCTTTCATGTTGGGCTGTCTGTAGAGCTGAATAGAGATTATTGATAAACAGTTTTTCTTTCTGCTTTATTTCCTTTGTGCCCATGAGCTTTGCAAACATGTTTAATAAAAAGCTGAAGCTGATCTTATGCACTGACTCAGGCTTTATGCCTGAGTTTTTATGCTGCCTTCTAATACTACCTCAGAGGTGGCATTAATGTATTTATGAGAATACCTGTGTAAAAGTATAGGGCTCGTTGAAGAACTGTGTAATCTCTATATATTGCTAACTTTGGGTGGATTTTTCCCTTTTCCCTTTCATAAAGCACTGTCTATGAAGCTATAATTAAATGTCAAAGCTCTCCTGGTGACGTCCATACTGGTTCAAAATATAAAAATTATCTGTTACCTGTAATGTCATAGCTTGTTTCCTTGAACAGTAGTCGATGTCAATTATAGATGATGTCTGTGAACTTGAAATTGTGTTGTTTATCTGCTAAGGATCTTGAGAGTGGGACCTTCTAACTCAGCCACAGCAGTATAGATTCCACCTGTAGTGCAAAAATTGTCTGGGGACATAAATAACAGCAATTAAAATTAGCTAGAGGAGAGAGAATGATGCATTATTAATTGGCATAGTCATTAAAGGGCTGAAAAGAACCTAAAAGAGACACGATGGCAATACTCAAGCACTAAAAGTGACAGGCAGTGTGCAAAGACCAGTGTTTTTATTCAAAGCCTAAGGTCATTAAGACACAGGCAGTTACGTGGAATTTTATGACTGCAGATTAAGATCACTACAACATACTAACAATATGTTAAAAAGGAAATTTTTAAAGAGTGGTGATATTCAGATGACTACTCTGAAGGCTGGAATAGTAGTGCAATTAATTTCTACCTAAAGAATGTGTAGCACTTTATTTTAAAGAAGTTGGAAACAACAAAGAATTCTAAGGAAATGCCATCTGTAATTTGGTGAATTTAAGCAGAAAATTAACATTTTTTGACATTAAATATAATAACCTGAGCTCTTATAAAGAAGAATAAATCCTGGTACACTGAAGAGTGAAGATTTAATTAAGAGTCTCTTTATACCTCAGAAACAAAGTCTTGCCTGTATCATGCTGAGAAACAGCAGTCTGAGTAAGAGGCTCATGGTAATGTTGCTGTACATCAGCTACTTAATTATTCATAAAACTTCTTGTCAGTGAGTATAAGTCATTTATCTACCTCAGCTAATTTGTTTTATTGGAAATAATTCTTGTTTTGTAAAATAGTTCACTTACAGTGCTATAAATGAGGAAAAAAATTGGGGAAAGGATCTGTCTTTCCTGAGAGAGCAGTTTTAAAAACTGATTTGCAAAGCAAAGTAAAATTCGAATACTGGAAATGTTAGGACAGTAATGTACTTGTTTTGACAACTAATGGGAGAATGTGTGTCTACTGGCTGGAGAGCTAAAACTCCAAAGCAAACATCTCAATTTTTCCTCATCTAAGGGAAACTTGGGAATTTTTGGCTTAAAAAACTTGCCGGTGGTTTCCTATTCTACTTGTTAAGAATTCAGATTTCTAATTCATCTCACTGTCTTCTCTAAAGTTTAAACAGTGAATGTGATTAGCTTTGCTGAACAGATGTCGAATTGAATGGCCTCTGTTGATTCAGAGAATCTGAGTAGTGTCAGAGTTCAGTTACTATGCTTTCAGGAAGGCCTCCTGTTGCCAAAATGAGCTTTCTGTTTTCTTTCCAAGCTGCATGCCAGACTCTGCATCAGCATGCAACTGGACTCAAGAAAAGCGTGTATGTATAGCCACTGAAAGAGCAATACAAATGTACAGCTACATCTTCTGTAAGCTGTCCATGCATTAGCTTTCCGACAGCAAGTTAAGGGGGGGCTCCCGGCTTGCCTATATTAGACACATATCTTTTTACCTAAATGAATGTTTTTGAGCAGTTAGTATCCTTCTGGGTACTGAGAACCAGGTATGCCATGACTCTTATCTATTTAGCCTTTGAGCAATGGTTAAAATCTCTCATGTAACATCAGAGACAGCAAGAGCAAGGCCGGCTTTATCTCTGTGTTCGGTGCAGTAGAAGAATTTGCTTGTTTGAAGTTTAATGGTTCAGCACTATCACTCTGAAATGACTTTATTATATCCAGAACTTCATTATTTTGGCTTTAGATACTTTGCTGTTACATACTGAGAACTGCATTGGTTTGAATTGACTGTCTGGTAGTCAGAGTGGAAATCTTATGATGCAGTGTAGTTTATTACTGGTTTTGTTCTCTTGGGATGTTTCTGTGATTCAGTGCACGATGCCAACCAGAAATTGTGGAATTCAAGGTCTCTGGTGTCTAAGTGACTAACAAACTTGCGCTATTCTATTCCTGTCTTCCCTTAACTTTGCTGCTCCTCTTTTCAGACTGTTAGGCTGTGTGACCAACCCATTGCCTGGAGCTGTAATCCTATTAATCATTAGAATTGAACCAGAATGGTGAATATTCATTTTAAGTCATATAGGCAAATAGGTTTGGCTCACATTTTCAAATAATGTTTGATGCTAAAAAACGAAGTATGTGGCCACAATGTCGGCTATGTTCTACCCTGCTCCTTTGGCTCAGATTTCCTGCAATGCAACATAAAATCAACTGCATGAAACCCAAGCAGCCAAATGCTTCATTACTTAAACACTATCGTATTTTATACAAAATAGTAGCCCAGATTAAACTGGTTTTACTGGCCTTTACTGCTGCTGATTAGTGTGAACACTGAGCATTTTGCTTTAATTTACTTGAATTATAAAATGTAACAGGGAAATAATTGAATTGTTATTACAGTGTAGTTATACTCCACAGCATCTGACTTTGGCACTACTTTGCCACATAGTATCAGAAAAGTAGTTGTCAGCTTGTGGTGCTGCTTTTTTGTGGGGAACTGAAAATCATGCATAACATGAATTGGTAAGGTTATTAAGATGAAGACACTTCTGTTTTAAAAATGAAATCTATAAAGGTTACACACGTGCTATAGTGATCAGTGAGAAACATTTGTATTATTAATATTCTGTTTTAACTGGGATGGGGTCAGAATAAGGACAGATTATAGGGAAATTTGTATTTTGGTCAGTATTTGGTGAGCAGTAGCCTTTTCATCAGGCTGCTTATAGCTGGGGAGGCAGTTGTTACTTCGCTGCCATTTCCTCAAAACTCCTGCACTGAAGTCAGTCACGGCATTAGGATGAGCTGGTCTGGCAATCCAGGCAAAGTAAAAGACCTCATGAAATTACTTGATTGAAGTAAGGTTGGAAAGCGATGCTAAACTTTTGTGATGCCTGCCAGAATGGTTATGTATTGCAGATATGAAGCACCATGTTTCCATTTGAGTAAACAGGAGGCCTTACTGCTCAGAATCCCTGTAAATAATGATAATGCTAAGGAAGAAAGAGATATCAAATAAGGTCCTTGTACTATGAAAAGATAAGTTTCATTTAATGTTATTTGAAACCACAATTCCGATAACAATTATAGGATACTGTCTTTACAGTTCTCTTGACAACAGACCACAGGAAATAGAGCACACATTCATGTTACAGAAGAAACAGGGCCTATCTCCTGTAAATACATTGCTTGCTCTCCCTTACCTTGTAAGAACTTTGGAATGTGTTAATGTCTCTTTGAGCTTTTTCTCACAGTTTGACGTAGTTGAATTTTGAGAAAAGACTACACAGCTGTTTACTAGGAAAAGGAACAAAAGACTGAAAAAAAAGGTAATTTTCTTTTTTCTGTGTGTGTTAAGAACTGTTCTCATATGGAGCAGGGACTCAGCTTGGCTTGAGGATGTTGGGGGCCTGGTCTTTCTGATTTAACAACCTTGCTCATGCATGAAAGCTAAAAATGGTGTTGGTTATATGATCCATAGTTTCATTTGCATGCCTAACAGCTTTCTGGGGCGGGATGTGGAAATACAACCCAACAAAACAATCCTATTTCTTTTGTAACTTCATTTTCTCTTCTTTTTGCTTTTTGGCCAGTTAGTTTTTGCATATGCTGTCCTTAAGAGTGAACCCAGCAAAGCAGAATTCAGAAGGCCTTTCCATCAATTGTTCTTCTGATTTGCCAAAACACTGAGCACCCCCAAAAATGCAAACCTTGTATTTAGTTATTGCATTCTCTATTTCACGAAGCATTCGTGAAAATATTTTTTGATTGTACAATTAAAGTGGGCAATACATGAATTACAGGTATGAACAATAGCATTTCTTAAATGCTATTTATTTATTCGCTAAATGCTTTCCCTTTCACTTTATAGTTTTACTTTCCTCTTTGATATAAGAGCTTGTAAATCTTACTGATGTTTGATTAAAACCATTGTAATTTGATTTTCCTGTATTATAGTTACATGAAAATGTAACAGATTTTGAGAAACTGGAATTCAGAGGATTCTGGAGGTATAACAGGACAAGGCTTTGAAAATTTGCTAGTAATTTGTGTATATGGTACAGTCTTGAAATACTCAATTTTAAGTTTCTTCCAAAGGACCCTCTCTTCCTGACATTATCTTTTGCCAGACAGATGAAAATCTGGCCAGGCGAGTTACCCCATGCTGCACATTTGTAGGCTTATGTATACTATGTTTAAAGATGCATCATTATTGAGTTTCCTTTCTTGAGCTTATTGTGTCATTTATCACATTGTAAGAGGTCAACCTCACTTTCATAACCAGTTTATCAATGACCTTCATTCCGTTAACAAAGCCAGGAAACGGCAGCTCCCCTGCAATAGTGTCACCTTTCATATCAGAACTACTTTACCTGCATTCTTTGTGCCAGATTAAAGTCATGCTGTGGATGATACACCTTGCATATTCCCATTTCACTTATGATGAAAGAAGTTATATTGAAATATTTGCAGTGGTCTTTGCCCAAATACATGATTTTAATCACCAGGAGGAGATACTAGAGAAGTCACTGGCAAGTGACCTGAACTACTACTGCATAGAAGGTGTACCATAAACACTTCTGACAACTGAGTGCTGTAGATGCAGGGTACATGACAGACTTTTGATGAGAGTTTTGCTGGTTTGTGTAGTTTGGTCTTGAGAGTATCTTTTGCCAGTGTGTTACACATTTTAATAATGCAATATGCAGAAAAAATAAGCACACTAATGAAACATATAGCTTGATAATTTTATTTGATTTCCTCTGGTTCTCATATTCTGCACTGAGGTTAGAGGAATTGGAGGGGATAACTTAGGATGAACAGGACACAACATGATGTCAAGGGTGAGAAAAAAAGCAACGCTGAGAACTCCTGGAAAAGAGCAATAGGAGTTTGAGTTCTTTTATTTGTAAGTCCACAAATCCTCCCACTTTTAGTTGCTCCTCTCTAAGGGTACTTGGTTGTACAAGGAGCTGGACAATTTTAACCACTCTCGTATGCTTACCTTCTTTTTTTTCTTTTTTCTTTTCTGCCTCTCCTCTAAAATATGAAACGATTGTTACTGCTATTGATGTGGAGTTGATAACTGTACTTGTATCTATTGTTTATTGTATAATTTGCTAGATATTGTAGGGTTGGGGGTATTGCAGAAATTAAGGGTTTGTATGCACTTTTTTTTAAGGTAGGAATGGAATTCTTTGACTCTTAAAAATACCAGGTTTTTTGGTAAGCAGAGAAGCCAGCTATCAAAATATTACATTGTGTGTTATTCTTGTTACAGTTGCTAGTGGAGTGCTGAAGTGATGCTTCTTCTGAGGGAAAAGCTTTATAAGCTTTTAAGTAAGATTCTACTTGAGCCAAATTACATTATCTGACACTTCTGTAACAGAACATGGCCTTTCATTTTTCTTTTTGTGAGAATTTGTAATTTTAACCTCCTTCTTAATCTTGTTCTTCTCTTTCCCAGCAATGTGTTTTACAAGTCAGAGGAGTGCTTTATGCTCTGTGGTCTCCTGAGGTTATCTGCTATAATTTTAATTTATTATATTTTGCTTTCTTTGTTGACTCTTAATTTCATTTTATCCTAACTTGGCATGTTGTTTAGCTGCTGTTTTCCTGAGGTCTGCAGCTCCCCTGCCCTGGTCGTGTCACTTTTGATTAAGCAGCTGCAAATCCCTTTACCCAGCTTCTAAAGGGTAAAAGTCAGAAATCAATAATGTGCCAGTCCTCCCAAAGTGCAGTAGCAGTGAGAGGTAAATGAATGATTAAACATGATTAATAACAGTGTAATGGAAGATGCAAAGTAGGGAAAAGTGCTCACTTTAGCCTAAACTCAGAGATTTATTGCTGAGTACTACAAATAATGGAATCATCAATCTTCCAAGGACTAAAAAAAGGCATCTGGCTGCAGCCAGTTAAAAATGCAGTGAAAAAATCTTGCCTCTTTATCATTGTCTGTTGTGGGCCAGTTATTCTGGGTATAAAATACATGCCGCATGAAGAAATAGGTATGTAAACTTCATAGTTAAAATTGGCTGTTTCTTGTACAGTTTGAAGTTGTCAAGATTATTGGCAGAGAAGAAGAAATAGCTAGTGTCAGTTACTATGAATGTGTGTACAAAGATACCAGTGTTCATATGGTTGTGTAAGATGGTAATTACGCTTACTAAAACAGGGGACAAAGGAACGTTGCTAAAGGAATGAAGAGAGAAAGTTGTCTAGGATTCTGGAGCAACTGTTTTGGCAAGATGAGATAATTTGTCATATCTCTGAATACAGCAAACCTGGTAGCCATCAGGTTTGCTAACCTTAAGTGACTGAGATTTTTGACTGAAGCCATTCTGTTCCTGCTTGATTCTTACACTGTTCAGATCAGCACAGTGTCTTGGCATTTTTCAGTATGTTGTCACATAAATAGCTGTCCTTTAGATTGTTTCTCTTATTCATCCTCTGTTTAAGTGGAGCAGTAGATGTGCAATGCAGTCCTTGGTTTCAGTAGATTTATGTATTTACTTGTTTAAGGATACATTGGATAAAATCTTATTATAAAACAAAACTTTGATATGCGCTCTAGTTTTTAATGGAAGTTAGGTGTAAATTTTTCTCGCAGTAGAAGGGATTTGAAAAAAACTAGAAGGGTTTTTTAGAAAAACTAGAGTAATCAGGAATTCTTGAATGTCATTCTCTGTTGCTCTGCATGTATATCATTGTTTATGTTGCTACATATGTGAAATGAGATGAATAGCATTACATACAAATATTTTGCACCCTTTTACTTAGCCAGTCAAACTAGTGGTCAGGTACTGTTGCTTTCCAATGGATTATGCTGTGATTTTGAACAGATAACCACCTTCTTATGCTGGCTTCTTTTGAAAAAATAAGGGTAAGAGTGGTCAGCAACAAGAATATAAGGACTGATAATGAGGGTGCTTAGCTAACACACAAATTAGCAGAACCACGTAAGTTCTGAGAAATGAAAGCTTTAGGCTGTTCTCTACTGCTCTGTTTCTTTACATGTTTAAACTGGTTTGTTGGGGACCAGAGCTTTCAAATTATGGAATTCTAAGTTCTTGCCTCTGAAACTTTTGATAAAGACACTGAATCTTTTACGAATTTCTAATATATAGCAGTGCTTCTTTAAAAACCAGAAGAACGTAGTAATTGTCAGTTTAGATGCCACTATGCAGTACTGTTATACCAGGAAGTTCACATCAGGGGCCAGAGATTCTGTGAGTGTTTTCTGCAGCACATGAAGTGTATGAAGAAATTGTGGCAGCAGTACAGGAAGATGTGAATTAAGATGGCACTTCACTATTCCGTTCATAAGTACATTACATGTAGTCTAAAAACATTGTGTGTATATTTGTCACTGTCTGTTTTCCTAACCTCTTTCTGTCACAGAAAATCTTTATTGGCTAACTGGAGAGAGGAAACTCAGGCTGCTAACTACTTCTTCTACCTACTTTTCTAGATCTCATTGTCTCTTCTTCCTATGAATATTTACTTATCTGAATCTAGTTGACTCCTCGGTCTAGGAATATATATTTCTTTTTCTGGCCTGATTTTCCTGAAGCAATAATGTAAAATAATAATAAACTTTCTGCTTAAATACTCTCACTGAAGCACCCACTCAGACTTCATCCAAGTTTCCTAGGATTATTTATTTGATAATATGCTTGACCTTTGTGGTAAATTGTGGAAAGACTGTTCCCATATGCATTACTAAGTCAGAAAAGGTAAAAAGAAGTATTAACAAAATTGTGAATATCAAAGGTGCTGGAGAGTATTTACAAGCTTTTGAGGATGTATCACTGTTGATTAATGGAGTTATTAAAGTTTAATCGTTTCTAAATGTATAGGAGCAGTGTCCAAATTTTTGAAGAACATTTCTTCACTGAGATCAGGATAATGGAAAACCTGAGTATTACCTGTTTGTCATGTAGTTTGTCTGCATTCAATATTGAATTGCAGCATTGTCTTGAGTATTGATATGTACAAAAGTATGAGAAAATGAAAGCTTCATATTACACACTTGAAGAATTCACAATAATGTCTTTCATTTGTCTATTGTAGTTCAATCTTTTTAACTTTGGAACTGCTGCAAAGCTATTCAAGTCACTCAGTGTTTATTTTAAGAGCTGCAGGTCAGTAAGAGAATGTGAATGCTTTTATTATAGCAGAGATGGTGGTATTATACTTTATTGTAGCTACCAACATCAGTCTCATATGCAGCTGATATTATGTCCCTAGGAATAGTCATCCTTACTGTAATCCTTACACTGCGATAATATATCAGATGGGCTACAAAATATTTCAAGGCCTAACATTCGGAAAGAGTTATCATCACACATATAGAATGACCTGTTAGACTATTTTAAAATGCAATATGCTTCAAGTTGTAAAAATTAAAGAGATTGGTTATCTTATTCTTACATAATACTGTTGCTAAGCATAACCTGCAATTTTCTGTACACTGCCTCAGGCCAGTGTACTTGGACCATTTATACCATGCTGTCTGTTTCAGTTAAAGGAAATGGGGGGAAAAGCATGGAGATAACACATTACTTGTGTCACAGAGCTGACACAGAAAAGGAGACAAGTGGGGACTGGCGTGTATCTTAAATAAAGTCAGTAGTAGTTATACAACATAAGCTTTAAAAATCCGTCTTCAGTTAGTAGTATCTGTAGCTATTCTATAATCATCTGCAACATTATTTCACTATTCCTTTCCACTAACCGGATCCAAGGTACTATAATTTCAGCTTCTAACTTAACGTAGTTCATCACTGTTCTGGTCACTGAGGCAGGTGTAATGAACTTTTTCCTGCATTCATTTTTGTCAGGCTTAACAGTGAGAGGATAAAGAGATCAGCACATTGCAAACCAAATAAAGAAAAATGCACTGGTAACTTTTTTGAGAAGCCTGGCTATGAGGTTACTGTTGTAAAAGGTCTAAGAAACTCCTGCTTTGTGACACAGTCTGCTAAATAGTTCCAGTCTCTTCACCTTATGGCTAGATCTGATAAGCAAATATTAACACTCCCAATCCCCAGCTTTGTTTTAAAGCAAGAAGAATGACATTTGCAGTTTGCATTTGTAATCATTAAGATTAAATCTGTGCACTACTGGAAGTATAAACTAAATTTAGATCTGTCTTTCTGCTGGATTGAACCAAGTGGACGATTTATTCTGTCGGTCAGGTATAACATCTTCTGTGCTACACCTGATGTAGCATGAAGTCTCTGGGGATTAAGTTATCCCAATGGCATTTTTGAACGTGTTTGAAGTAGCAGAACAGCTTAAAGTCAGCCCTTTTGGTTTTGGTTTTATCTTCTAAGGCCATCCTAAAATTCAGTAGAACTTTTTAAAATCACATTTTCAGCAGCAAGGAGTATTCTCACACTCAACCTATGATTTGTACCTCTAGTTTAAACAGCCACATGCTCACAACTGAGAATGTGTGGGGAAAATTAGAACTTCCAGAGAAATTGTAGAGAAGGGAAGGAAAGAAAATATGTACTTCCGGAAGAAAGAAGTTCTAGTCTAAGAAAGCAGTGTTTTCCAAAGTCAGAACGAGCTCTTGAGGTTTCTCTGGTGTTCAGATTTGATCGCAGAGTGAAAACTGATGAGCAGTGCTTTCTAACTAGAGATGCTGTTAGCAGCTGGGGAGTGTCTCAATGATTTGAAAAGGGTGTACATGACACATATATGTCAGCATGCTCAAGACAGTTTGTAGTTAGGTATAAACTAGTATAGCTATGCAAATTTTTTGAGTTCTCACCATGCCTATTATCAACTCCGCAACAGATAAATCTGCATTATGCTTGAATTTTAATAAACATTTTTGTCTTTTCAAATCTCTTACAGCAGAGGCATCAGTTCAGCACTGACGAAAGGGACTCAGTTGAAATGTGATATTTTCTTCTGGAACTTGAGCATTCATCTGCAATTATGGACACCATAATTCCAAGTGTCCTCCCTTCCTTCTTGTTCCCCCAGCTTTTTATTGCTGCGCTTATTATCATATGGTATGGAATATCCCTTTGGTCAGTTGGGATCATCTGTCCCAGTTGTTTCTGCCCTATACACCCCCAGTGTCCTTGCTGTTGGGACAGTGTGAGAAGCAGAAAAGGCCTTGGTGCTTTGTAAGCACTGTTCAGCAATAAGTAAAGCATCAGCGTGTCGTGAACACTTGTTTTCATCACAAATCTAAAACATTGCACCATATTGGCTACTATGAAGAAAATTAACTATCCCAGCCAGAAGCAGTACAGATCCTTAGGGGATCACAGTAAATGGGCTGCCTGTTGACTGTCGTATCAAGATCCTGAATCATGACTTTCCATTATAAATTCATTGATATTTCCCTACTTGCTTTTTTCTCTTCTCAAAATAGACAGGACTTTGATAACTTATAAGTACCCGAAGTTATATGATTCTATCAGAATCCTTGATAGTTACTTATTCTTTGAAACTTCCTATTATAACTGTTTACTTCATGGTTTGTGAGCACCTGAGCATTGTGCCATCAACATGGATGTGTCTACCTGAGTTTTCAGACAGCCCAAAATACCAGATATGGGAAGTAGAAAGTGTTTTACTAAGAAGGAGTGTTTCTATTCTAATTTTAATACCAGTTGGCGTAGGGGTTTGTGTCTTGTGTGGGAAGGTTGTTATTTCCTTGGACATTGTACCCCACCAAGGCCCTTGTCCTCTTTCCTCTCCCCCTTCCTCTGGCTCATCCTGCTTCCCTAGAAACATGTGCATATTGCGCACAGCAGTAAGAGCTGGAGCATAGCTTAGCTGACGCTCAGTAGGTGCATGTGCACCACAGACATAGGTCCCTTGTGTGCCCTGCAGCCTTCTCCAGAGAACAGGTAAGGTCTCATGTTTGCTTCTCAGCAGCATTATTTGTGTGTATTTGTACCTGCCTTTATCCCTGTGCTGTGACTCTAGTTATCTAAATGGGTGACAGTTCAGAGCATAATTATCTGAGTATCAAGGAGAGCTGTCAGCACAGGGCAGTTGGTGTGCTCTGATGCATGTACAGAAACTATGGGAAGCAAAGCAAATGATAATATATAATGTAGCCTATAAATTTAATCTGTGAAGCTCCAGAGATCCTTGGGCTTCAAGTTGGAAGCTGTTAGCCTAATAAATACAAAACTGTTTTGGAGCCCAGGGTATTTTTTTCTAGACGGGTCGCTGACGGATTGAATTGACCTTGAATAAGTCATTGTGCCTTTCTACAGCTCAGTTTCTCGGTGATTATAACGAATGTTCCACACCCAATTTGTAAACCCCTTTGAGATCTAATAATGAAAAGAAGCAAAGTTACTATTAGAGATATGTAAAACAAGTTAAGCTAAAAAACCAACAGAATTATAACTTTTATATTTTCATCTAAAAAAAAGCCAAAGATAGTAAAGTTTAATTTTTCTGCATAATAACCTCAGATCTGAACTACCCTGCTATATGGTAATTTAGAGTCCTACTGCAGATGTCATCTTACTGTTCTGCAGTGTCAGCCAAAAATCTTATTTAAGATAAGGTATTCCTTATCTTGGGTTTTTCAAGAACTTAATGCCCAAGATAGTTTGGAAAAGAAATTAAAGTTGTTCTGGGAATTTTACAGGTTTTAATCATAAAACTGGGACTGTTGAATAGGTTCTAATTTAGCAAGGGTATCACAATGCTTTGGCAAAATACTTTTTGTTCATTTTAAATACTTCCTTCTTGGCAAAGTATACTTTGTTATTTCAGTTACTATGTATTAACTGATCAAAGAACAAAATTTGGTGTTTGATCTTGTGTGCATTTAGAAATACCAAAGCCAAAAATGTGCTGGGGGTAGGAAATCTGCTTTGGATACTGCTATAGCCAGAGCTCTTCAGATAAAACATTCCACTTCACGAAAGATTCTGGCCTTTTTAAAATCCATTCAGCTGGAAATTATTAAGCCTGATGTTTGTCTTGACCTATTTCTTTGCTAGTAAACAAAATTTAAAACATTTTAATGTTGAGCTATAAAAACTAACTGGCACTTATCATTCATACTTGAAGGACAGTGGTTTAGTTTTTATGCTTTTACCACTTTTATTATTAAAAATCTGTGTGATGACTTGATAGGTACATCCAGAAGCTTTTTGTTGATACTACACAGTTTTATTCAGGTAAAAAAAGGAGCCAAATGCAAAATTAATTTTTTTAGTTTATTGCTCTGTATCTACAGTTTGCATATCAACTTTTCAGTGTACGGTAAAAAAATTTTCCAACTAAGAGCATCCAGTCTTGTCTTGAAAAATAATCTCTAAAAGTCCTGCGGAAATATGTTCAGATATTCTCATGCCAAACTCCTGTTTGGCAGGGGAGGTAGTGAATCCACTTTGGGACTCTCAAAGAATTCTCAAGAATTACCACTCTAGTCGAGAGTGATGAGGCATACAAATAACATAAAGTGAACTGAAGTACAAATAAAAAAGGTTGCATTGCCAGACATCAAGAGTGTTCAGCTACAGTTTCAGGACCTAAGAAAAGCTATATAAATTTTCAGAACTGTTCTGTGTGGCTGCTAAGCATTTCTGAAAAATCAGTCCTTTCCATTTTGGGGGTGTAAATGAGACTTACTATAAGTAAGATATCTTACCTTTAATTTGTTGCCACTGATAGTGCCAGAGCTTTGCAATGATAGAAAAATAAACTGTGCTTCTAGTTATTAATACATTTCTCTCTGAATTCAGGATCAGACATAATCATTGAAATCAGAAATAATACATATTCTAAGCCAGAAGGACAATTGTGGTATTTAATTCTTCCGTCTAAGGGAGGCACCTGAGAAACTGGCACAGATTGTCTAGAGCAGCTGTGGCTGCCCCATTCCTGGAAGTGTCCAAGGCCAGGCTGGACAGGGCTTTGAACAGCCTGGTCTAGCGGCAAGTGTCCCTGCCCATGGCAGGAGTTGCAAGGAATGATCCTTAAGTCCCTTCCAATCCAAACAATTCTATGATTTGAGACATCACTGAGTCAGTGGCCATTAATGGTGTAGCATTGTAGTTATGATCTAGGTTTTTTTCATAGGCAGGAATCTTGTCACTGCCTTATGGAAGATTGTAAACTCTGAAGGTAGGGGAATGATGCTAAAGCTCACAAGTAGATTCAACTTTATATTTAATGTTTTGGATGAAAGTTAAGCATTCTTTAGCCAGGGGCAGCACATGTTTCTGTTTCAGTATCTTTTTTGTCTTGAATGAAGTAGAAAGAATTTGGATGGCTTTAGTGTCCTTTAGACATTATATAAATAATCTCTGCCCTTGATACCTGATAGAAAAAAATGAAATTGATTTTTTTTTAATTAAAAAGCAACTTTTCCAAAAATGTAATAGTTTATATTTTAAGAATGCACAAGGTATCATATCTTTCAAATGACTGCTCATTACTGGTACTGAGAGTAACGAAACTACCATAACACTATCAAAACTGCATGTCTACTTGATGATACATCTCTGTAGTCTCTAGAGGAAGTAACCTGCATCCCCAATTGCACCAATGACCTTACACAAAGGGAGTCAAGAAATCCCCAAGGTCCTTGCAGATGATCAGTAAGAGAAATGGCAATGACTGGTAGATGAACATTTCTCATAAAGTAACTACTCTATCTCTGATGGATCAGTCCTGACCCTCAAGGGAAATCCACAAAGTACCTTCAAAAGATAAGCCTTAATATTAAAATGCATGACTCTGATAAAAGGTAAAATTGATAGACTTATTAGAAATACCACTTTTAAAGGTATTGTAATTTTCTTAACCTCTCTTCTGATTTCTCCTGTATCCCCACCTCAGTAACAAGTCTGTTTTTCAGCAGATGAGTTACTATGTTATTTTAACTGTCCAAACTGTCTCCTTTTTCTTTGTTAGCAAGCCTTCTTATATCAGAGATATGAGCTACTTTCTTTCACATGGCTTGATTAACACAGTTAAATTCAGAACAGCTTAGCTTTGAAGACAGCTGCATCTGTTTCAGATCTGAAGTAGTGCTTGATATGCCTGAGGGTGTGTCTGTTCATTCCCATCTGTAGCAGTTGATCTAATAACAGGTATCACATCCCACCATAAGCTTCGCCTCACTTGTGCTATTGAGGCAAGAGAATAAGAAAATTACTTTTTGCGTGTGCAAAATGCAGGCAGTTGTGTAATTTTCTCTCCTAATATTTCTTGCAATTGTCCACTTGAAGGCCAGCTTGGAATATATAAATATTCAGTCAGATCCAGATATAGATATTACTATTTAATGTATTTGAGGTTGAGGGGGAGAACTGCTAAACAGTAGCAATTAGAAGACAATGGAATGCAGAGTAAGTAAACTCAGCTTTCCTAATATAGATGAAGTCCAGGCGCATCCCTTTGGACTTTGTGCCTACAGGATAAGTCTTTGTAAGTAAAAGTACTTCTGCTGTAGGGGCATCAAATTCACCTGAACCTAAAAACTGCAGACAAAACCTTTACATGGCAAAAAGTGCACAATATAGATTGGATACCTTTTCCAGCTTGTGAAACGTTCAGAGGCAGGACATGAAGGTGACCGTTCAGGGTGCTAGGACTGATCTACCGGAGATAAATGGAGATGGCGTGGTCATGCAAACAGATCCTTGACTAATGTTAAATGCACAGGGGAACACAGAAAAGAGTGAATGTTGGAGCATTAAGTGAAGCCTGCTGTTCTGTCCATCTTCTCTGTCAGTTGATTATACATTTTTTTGCTTTAATACTTTCATATCAGAGCATAGTTGTTTTTAGATAGGCATAGTGTTTTATCATTACATACTTTACTATTTTTTAGGAAATGTTATTATATAGGGGAGTGGCTGTTGTCTTCCCTAGGAGGATTTTTAGTAAAAAATAATATAGTAGTCTTTTACATTTTGCATCACATACCAAATTTCATCACATACATCAATTAAACAATGTGTTCAGTTGATGATTGGCCCGTTGTTCCATATCCATTCAGCATCCAGGTATTGGAACAGGAGGCAACCTGGGCACTGTAGTACAACATGTTGAAAGCCTACAATAAAATCAGGATGTACAAAAGAAAAATATTAATTCTTTATAAAAATGAAAAAAATATTAAAAATTAAATTATTAAAATAAGTGATGAAATTATTTCTGACTTGCAGCTATTGTAAGGGTCATTTATAAAGGGGGCAAAAGGAGGCTACTGTTCTTTTTTCTTTTTATGGGCTTTGTGACCAACAATAGTTCGTTAACATTCTTCATCCTTCAGATGCATCCTTGAGCATTATTAATAATACTAATAGCCAGGACATACATATTAATTTTATATGTGAGCTTCAGGATTTAACTAGAGGCTTTTTATGAATTTCTCTTTGGCATTGCAGGAAAGATTTGTTTTGAGTTTGTTGTCCAGATAAATAAGCTGTCACTTTTACCAGTGCACTAGGATGTTACTTTTATTATTGTTACTTCCTCCTCATCATCATTGCTGCTTCAATGATTTGCTGAGTAGCTTGCATTCACTGTTGTGAATTATGATCAAAATTAATTTGACTAATATTAAACTAGAATTATATTAAGTGTTGTAAACTTGTAACTAAATTCATACAGTGTACTATACTTAGTCTTTGTTTTCACACAGAGGAGTATAATGCTTAGCATTTGGATCAAGCAAACTAGGTGGTTTTCTTCTTGCTTCTCATTTGATTTTCCTGGCAGTGTTCCCCTTTTACATTTTTTGTAGTACCTCAAAATGGATAAACCAATTTCCCCCATAATGTGTCTGAACATTTCTTGAAAGTGCAACTTCACTAATAGAAAAGTGTCAAGCAATTGCCCATAAAATCATATTGAGCTGGAGTCTGTCATATAAAACACATGCCATGTAAGGGATCAAGGAGTGGAGCATGTTGTACTGTTTATGCCTTCCTAATAGCATTTTGATTTGTTGTTGAAGCAGTGTTTACACATTTTATACTCCTGAAATGCAGTTGTTTAAAGTAGTAAAAAATTATACTGCTGCAAGGGCTCTGACCAGTGTAATTACTAAAACTGTTGACTGATTTCTCTAATAATTTATACTGAGGAAATGCAAGGGAGATCAGGCTCCTGTTCTGTTGTTGGCTTTATATTTATGTCTTTAAAGATGGTTCAAAGCATGTATGTACACATTAGGAAACATGAAAGCAGAGAGGAGAAATCTAAATAACTAATGGTGTGAGAGGTTTACATATGATGCGTTACAATAAAGCTAAAGATTAGCAAGCCTGAAGAAGAGTTAGAAGGCTTTGGCTAAGTATGTAGAAGTGTGAAACCCAGCCCTTTTTTTCTGTTTCACGTAACATGAGGACACTAGTCAAGCTCTGAAAGCACAGTATATTTGGCAACAGTGAAAAATACATACTTCGCTCAGCATGCTGCTTAGATTCTATTTTTGGGGTATTTTTCAATGACTTTTGGACATTTTCTGACTGTCTTCTTGATTCCCAGAAATTGCTTCTCTGTATCATTGACATGCTGCCCTTTCCTCATGACAGTTCTCCTGTGTGCTTGTTACACCCTTAAGTTTTAGCTGCTGTCTCAAGACTGATTTAAAAGATAATGCAGTGGACCCCCACTATCTACCAGATGGATCAAAGTGGTTCCCCTTCACATGCAACTCCGTAGTTTACTTAATAGTGCAATATGCATTGTTCCATACATTTTTCTGTGCCTACTGCTTGAGAGTTAGGTGGACAGAGAACCTGCAGATCAAACTTTTGGAAAACTTTTTGTGGCTAACAGTGTAGATGGATGTGTGATATTTAAAGAAATGACTGCATGTCTGTTTTCTCCTAACTTTAATAGATAATCCTAGGATGTTTTAGAAAAACCTAGGATATTTTTAGACAAATTAGTCAGATAATAGGCAACATTTGTTATTTGAGGTACAGTAAATTAAATTCAAACTGTTAAATGGCATGCTATAAGAAAAATCTGAAGTTTATTTGGTGTAAAAGCTCTGGTGTGGCAGTGAAAGGGAATGATCTCGCTTTTTCATTTTATCTTTTGAACTCTGAATCAGCTATGATGATCCATATACACCAATGGAATCCTTTTCCAGGTAGTGAATAAAATTACTTTGTTTAATTTAAAAAGGAGATCTCTAAAAGGTTTCTTTATCATTGTATGAGTAAGTTTTCAGACCTTCTTGTTATACCAGTAATTTCACATGATTTTACTGCCTTAGACTTCAAATAAACCACAGTGTTTTAAATACATCTGTATCCCTTGAGTTTTTGGCAATAGGAAAACTAGCTGAAATGACTAAACAGCTTTAACTGTGGATGCTTGATAGTTGTTACCCATCCTGGTTTGTAATAGTGCCAGAACAAGTTCTTTTGAAGTGCATGAGATGGAAACGCCATTCTTTTGAGGAGGAAGCACCTTTCACTTTGCAGGGTTGTCTCAGACCAGGGGGTATATTGTGCTCTTAATGCACTTGCATAACTCCTATTAACATTAATGGAAATTACATGCACTCCATGTGAAGTGAACATACTCTTTTGTTGACACAAGTGATCTATTGCAACAGATTTTTCCAGTGATGTTAAATCAAATTTAGGTTCCTATACTAATGTCACTAATCCTAGTCTTAGTATCTTTTGTTGCTTGTAGTTTATATTAATGAAATTGTAGCTTTATATTAGGTCATGTGTTCTTAAAATGGAAAATCCCATTTACAGTGCTCTAGAAATACAGGGAGATGGTAAATTTTCTTCTCTTCAATGTGAAATGTGGATCACTATGTAGTAAATTTAGTATTTTGTTTGGCTTAGTAGTTACTGCTTGCAATCCCTTTAGAGGTAGTTTGTAGAGGTTGCAGGTGGCAAACTTGGCCTGTGGTTAGGACAGAGCAATGCTGCATTCCTCGTTCTGTTTCTGGCCTCAAAGACTCTTTGACTCTGGGTGACTCAGCTGCCTTTAGACACTAATTCATATCTAAAATGGCAGTCAGAACATCCTGGCTCACAGGTGTGTTGTAAAATTAATTGTCTGTAAATTGTTCCGTTGTGAGTTGAAAGTTGCTAGCAAAAGATCAAATTGCTTAGACAGCAATAAAAGAATTTTATCAACATGTTAGCAACATGTAGATCCTGTTTTATACACATCATGTGGGTCTATGATTACTCTAACTCCCTGCTAGGGAGTGGCTTATTTATCCCTATATAGTTGTGCTGTTGCCCCTAGTGTGAACACAGTTGTACTGACATACAGTGTTTCACTTTTATTGCTCATTCCTGTCCATACAGGAGCACACTTGGTGCCTTAGCAGCAACATGCTTGTGTTTGGAGGAATTGTCCCATTTCATTGTTTGCTAATATAGGGTCTGTCTATGCATGGCCAAGAACAGAGCCAACAATGAAAGATTGTTCAAGACTGTTAGCCTTCTCCAGCAAAGTCCAGATGAGGTCATTGGAAACAATGCTTGTTTTAAAGCTAAAGTCCTAATAAATCATAGATTGAACAGAATATTAGATGTAATAAGAAGTGTCAAGAAGTTCTGAGATAACCTGTGCAGCTTGTCTGACACTATCAGCATGGGAATGCTAGAAGAAAATGTTTCATTCTTATGGGGTTTTTTAACATGTGAATCTGTTAGTATCTTTGACAGATACTTATTTAAGAATCCACTTTAATGAATCCACTGAAGATATTACTGGTTTAGATATTTTACTCCTGGAACTTGTTTGTAGTACTGTGACTGGTTGCAGGTAGGGTCGACAGGAACTGCAGTGAACAAAGTCCCTACCTCGAAGAGCTTTGTTAAGTTTTTCCTAATTACTAATGAATATTGGGCCCTTTAATTTCAACTGCACCAGTGGAACGGGGTCTGTGTTAGCATGACCTTTGAGAAGTCTTCAGGCTCTCCCTCACAGGTGTCTTGGTGCAGGGTCCGGGGCAGACGCAGCCCTTCAGTCTCTTTTGGAGTCTGCAGCCTCCGTCCTCCGCCCCACAGCGCTGGGGGTGGAGGGCAGCTGCTGCGTGGGGCTGGCAACACTCATCAAACGCTAGCGACAGGAGGCAAGAAGAGCACAAACTATGAGGAGCAATTAAATTCCCTTCCCCCGCCCGCCATGGACTATCCCCTTTGCTTATAAAGGCACTGTGCACCCGGCGGGAGCTCAGCGTCGGCCCCTTCTCTTTGGAGCGGGACTGGCTCTGGGACCTCCCTGGTTCCCCCGTGCGCGCCGGGGTGCGGGGCTGCGCCATCGTCTTTGCCGCGGTGCTGCCACTGGACTTTGAACAAGCCTGGGGCTGGTGGAACAGGTTTCGTCCCTGCGCGCCGCTGGGCATTGCGTCAATCCCGGGAGGAGGATCCTCGAGGTAAATGAACTTTTTAAATGGGAAAAGGAGAAGCAGGGAGAGGAGGAAGAAGAGGCGGGGGCAGCACCCGCCCTAGTGCTTCCTCTAAACGCCTCTTTGGTTAACGGGATTCGGCTGCTGCCCGGCACCGCGGCCGGAGGATGCGCTTCCCCGCGCCGCCGGGCGCCGGGCTCCGCGGGCGGGCGGTGGCAGCACCGACTGTGGCCTGGCACGGCTGAGCGCCGGCTCCGCGGGTAAGTGGTGAGCGCTAGAGGGGAGGTTTGGAGCCCCCGCCCCGCCTGACGAGCTGGGGACGGCGGGGCGGCCGTGCCCCTTACATGTGGGGTTGCTGGCCACAGAGCCAGGCTGCCATCGCGGGAAACCTGGGCGGAGGGTCTACGGTAGCTGCATAGGGACTGGGTGAGGCTGGAAGTTGGGTGAGGAGGCCCGGGAAACGGGCGGGGACTGGCACTTCAGGCGATGTGGTCCGGTCGGCCTCGGCCAGCCCTGCTGGGAGCTCCCCTGGAGCTCCCA
>VZRN01001256.1:1830738-1933386 GCA_013397935.1 Dasyornis broadbenti
GGGGGGGGGGGGGGGGGGGGAGGGGTCGTGCCGCCCTCTCGTGAGGGAGGAGGGGGCCCGGCCCCGCACCAAGGGGGTTCGGGGGTGCAGGCTGAGGGAGCCGCGCCGGGCCAGGGCTATGCGGAAAACAGATCCCAAAAGACAATTGATGCCAGAGCACTCAGCTTCACGTTTGGCACATCACCGGACGGATCCGGGTAATGCGTGTATCTGAACGCCTGTGTGTGTATGCATCTCTATAAACAAACACAGTGAGACTGCCCCCCCACCCCGTATACAGCTACCAAAAAATGTGTTTACTTGGTAGAATGCATTTGCGTAATGGTAACTGGTTTTGCCTACTTTTTCTGTCTGAAAGCGCTTGTATTCCTTCCTTCATGGTATTTTCAGAAGTGAAAGTCTGTGGTTATTACTGTACTTAATACAAGTTAATATAATTATCTTTAAAATCAAAGGCTGCGTCTATATATGTAATTGTATGAAGATAATAGGTAAAATAGGAAAATAATTCTTTGTTTCTTTCAAGTTGTTGTTGGTTGTTGCATATGGTGCAGAAAAACATGTTTATTATTGTGAGTTTGGGGGATCCAAATAGCAGTTTAACCTATCAGAGAACTAATTAATTCTGTGTGTGTCACTGGGAAACTAACAATAAGATGCAAGCAGTGGACAGAAAGATAGTAGACTGGGATGCTTAAAACATTTCTTAAAATATCAAGTCTTAGGGAAATTTATAACTAATTTATAGTTCTGTTTTATTTAAAATAAAGTTACAAAATATGAATGAGATTTTCCTGGTGTGACCAAGCTTCTCTGTAATAGATATTAAGTTTTGGTATGGAGTTCACCAGCATAAGGCAAGCAAGTCAGAAGAATGTGTCTGGATAGTAATTCAGTGCTCTAGTAAGTCTAGAAGCTCTATTCCTGACTGTAAATCTGCAGAACTGTAATCTTCAAGAGTCACATTTAGCACTGGGGATTTTATTTTTGTACTTTCTCTTATATTTTTGACTACCTGGGGAAAAAGAATATCAGAAAGTAGAAAACTATAAACAAATGCAGCATGTTGTTAGATTACAGCAGTAATGTTGTTACCAGTCTTCCCCTGGGAACCTTGTTTGATTGCAAACAAGATTCTTCCCAACCCACATATAAAAATGTGTTTATCTCTTACAAACACAATATAATGGTTTGAAGTGATGGTTGACAGCTTTAGTGAAAAAAACGCTACCATAACCAAAGCTGGATGCAATAGGAGTGACTCAAGTCAAAAGAACAGCAGCACAGCTGAATCCATTTAACTGGCAGAGTGGATTTAATTGGGTTGGTTGCTAGGGAATGGCTCCAGCACCATGTATTTCAATGAATTTAAACATTGGACAAATAACACACCTAGGTCTGCTTAAATAATATACCTGGTATTGGCTCCAGCTGTATTGAGAGCAGGTGTGTGTTGCTTCTCTCTAGGCAGTTTTCTCTTATTGTGCAATTCCACTGTGTGGCTCACATGCAGTTACCCTATTCTGTGGTGGCTGCTGGGCGAGTTGAACTTGTTATACTAATTCTGTATTTAGTGTTTTGTAGTATATTATTTGAAAGAAAAACAAACCAAAACAAACAAAACCCAAAACCAGTTAATGTAAATATTACTAGAAGCAGCTTTCTAGAAGTAGATTTGAAGCAGATTTAAATATTTAATACAGAACTAATTTGTTACATGTTTATACCTTTTCTGTTTCAGGAAGAGTCAGATGCTACTCTTGGTTGTAATAACTGAATTGCCTGACTTCAGTGAAGTTGCACTGAGCTTACGCATGGGACAGCTGTGCTTGGATTTGCCATAGTGTGGTTGGGAACACTCAGTCTATGCAAGCTACTGTCAGTTACTAATTTTGCACACACAGGGCCTCTTACATCTGTGCCAAGCAATACTAATCAATAGCATGTTAAAAATACCATCTGGGCTAGAACTGACATCAGTCATCCCTGTGCATTCTGCTTGTGCTGCTGTAGAACTGACATTAATTACTGAGGGCAGTGTTATAAAGAAGTCTTTCCTTGGTGTAAATGCTACTTGGAAACAGCCCTCTGCTGAGTTCTTTTATAAATGGAATAAATGTCTGGCTGTATCTCTTGAACATTTATAATGTGAGTTAGTGTAACATTCTGTGTTGCCACAAAGGAGAAAGTAAGAGGACCAGACTTTCTCTAAAGCAGCCTTCCAAGAGGTTTCATAGGCTTAATAAAGCTCAGCTAGATGCCCCATCTGAAGAAGATTTCATAAATTTCTGATAGCACTTTCCTAAATATAAAACGAGTGACTAGACTTGTTAAGTTAATATGGTAATCTGGAAGAAAATTGGAAGCATACGTAATTCTCATGAGAGCCACTACAGATTAAGAATCTTTAATATTGGAGGATGGCCTGCAGAGGCACAGAAAGCAGTGAACCATCTGTAACACTCAGATCAAAATGCATCATTGGAGAGGGTGCTATACTAAAAATGAAGGCAGATTGGGGCACTGCTGTGGAACTATGGCTTTATCTGTGAGTTGTAGATTACCCTTGTTGACAGAAATGGCAACTATTAATAGAAACTTAGTGTTGTTTCTTCCTGGAAACAACAGGAAGTTGTCCTGGAAGTTCACCAAACTCTAGGGGTTAAAAAAAAATATAAAAAAATCTGGATTTGGCCACTGGCAATGCATGAGAGACACTCTTGTGTTGCTATTCTGAGAACTACTTAAAGCTAGCTTTTGGATTGTACTGCATATATGCTGTTAGTTTTGGCATGTATGTCTTGTGAAAACATACTTTAAGAAATAGTTTATTTTCTAAAATTGCTTTAAATTTCTTACCTAGTTATTGGTATGACTTTTGCACATAATTACATACTTCAAGTTGATTCCCCAGAGTATGTACCTTGATAACAATAGGAAGGTAACGCATCACTTTAGCTGAAAAATATTAATTGAGGAGGGGGAATGAGAAAGAGATAACAGGTTTGGTAGAAGATGCCTGTTGTACTTGACATGAAATTCTCTCTTCCACTTGCAATATCCTTTCAGAGATCACTAATTCTTTTAACCATAAATATACAAGTGTGGATAAAATAGCTGTGGAATAGCAGTTTATGTGCATCCCCAAATGTCTTAAGTATTTTATTGATAGCTAAGCAACTCTCTGAGTTGGGGACAGCTTCTGTTTTTAGTTACAAATGGAATGTGTGAGGGGCAATAAACTGTGAGGAAATGACAAGCTGAGGGGAGAGAGGCAATGAGGTCATGAGGTTACTTCCATGCATTTGTTTTAAAGAAGAAAAAAATGTAAGAAAGACTGTTAAATACACAACACTGTAGTGAAGGTAGTTATGACCAGATATAGCAAGAATGAGCAGCCTTCCAAATGCTGCAAGAAAAGTCAGCAAATGCTATTATTTTGAGAAGCTGTTGGCTAGTATTGACAGAAGAAAACTCGCATTAACTTTCATACCTTCAGAAAAATGTGCATGTGTAATGAAAACATCTATACTGTCAGTTTATCTATTTTAACAAAAGTTCATAAGTAGTAATTTCTGAAGAACAGAAGGCATTTCTCTACCTCCTCCCTCAAAAAGCTCATCTTCAGGAATGTGTGCCTGCTCAGCAAACTTTCTATCCTCCCGTGTTGAAACAGCTCCAGGTTTCTTTCTCAAGGTGGACAGTAGCAACACATTGACTCTGCCGTGATTCTCCCCAGTTATACTGCTGCAGATGGAATTATGAGTAAAAGGAATGAAAATTGTTTGGACTTGTCAGTGTTTCTTTTGCTATAGCCTGGGAGATCTCTGAGGAGCAGCAGCAGATAATAAAGCTGCATCTGTAAAATTTGAAAGCTCTTTCCCTACCCACTGGAGCAAGTGCTAGGATGTTTAAATCAATTTTTAGTTTCTAGGAAAAAAGTTAACTTCACCTTCGTGTGAAACTCACTGGACAGACTAGTAAGGAAAGAGGATTTTTCATTTCCTCAAAACCTTATCAGTGTGCAAATTGGGAAAGTAGCCTTAATAAATATTCCATCATACTAGAGCAATGTATCTGTTGACTTACGTGGGAATTCAATATGCATTCCTTATATGAGCATAGAACCAGAATATAATTTTTCAGACCAGTGGTTTTGCTATTGCCTGAAAACTTTGATTAAGAAAATTTATCTTAAAGAGCAGTTGCTGACAGAGATGAAATAATAATGTGGCTATGAAATAATCGGCTGGAATAAAAACTGTTTTCCCAAGTCATTGTAGGGACAGAATAGTCAACAGGTTTCTTTGGATAAAACACATTGTGCTATGTTCTTGCTGCTCAGGCATTTCAGGTCTTTACAAAAAGCAGATAATCTCTCTTGTGTCATTTTAAATTGATTTTTCTTCTCTTGCAAGAGATCATTGGCACTAGTCCAGGAAAGACAGGGAGCAAGTAGGGAATTCATAAAAAAACTGACTCTGTGATTGCTGGATCTGATGAAATAATTAGTACTTGATATTTTCAGTACATTTTCATATTGTTATTTTGACTTCTGAAAGCAAGAGAAGATCCTTTTATATCAGGAGATAATTGAGCAAAACTGTGATTTCTTCAGTATGCTAGTTAATTTCTCGTAATCTCCTTGTAGGAATTGTTAAGAATTTTTTATTGACTCATTAACAGAGTATTGACTCATTAACACCGGTTATATGTGCTCTGTTTTGCAATCAAGTCAATTTTGGGGCATATGCCCTGTTTTGAAAACAAGTCATAGGCAGTTCAAGTCACTTTGATGCATCCATTCCCAAACATTTGCAGTTATAGGCCTTCAAATGTGTTCATTATTAATAATGGTATTTTAAAAAAAACATAGAATCTTGGAAGTCAACAGAAATGCTAAAGGGATATCGTACTAACATCAAAGCTGTAGTAGACTTCAAACAGTATCGTACCATAGTTCCAAGATCAGGGCAGCTTTTCTCTCTAATGAAATTTGTAAGATAAATCAGTGTATAACAAATCTTCTGCCTGAGTGTTCTCTGACTTTGCAAATATGTTGCTAGTTCAGTAAATTTTGCTATCGTCCTGTTTAAAAATAAGGATTCGTATAGGGGGTTTTCTCTTCAACATTTTTGATGTAAACAAAAATGTCATCTGAAAACATCTCAGAACACTAAGGAAGAAGAAGGAAGGAAGATGATTGCTATTTATATGTATGAAAGCAAAGTAATTTGATACCCTGCTAAATCCTTGAACTTGCTGCCAAATCTGAGCTTTGGGTGAAATTTCATTGCCTACATTAATAACAGCGTATGAATTTAATTTTAGAAGTTTCTGCTTCTAGCTGGCATGAGAAAAATATGTGTTTGCTTTGTTGTTGTTTGGGAGTTTGGTTATTTTTTTTTTCTTAAGAGTTAAATTATTTCAAGTATAATTGCTTTTTCCTTCTTAGCAGAGAACCTGGCTGTTCCTTGAGGGATGCAGAGGGGTTTAAATATAGATAAATACTTGTTTCCCTCTCCCTTATAGGAGACCTGCAAAGAAAAAGAAATAGAAGCCATTAACATACCTTGTTGAGAGAGAACATTAAATCAGCACAACATGGCACAGCATAGTATTGTCCTTGGATTATTCATGATGACTGTTTTATCACTGTTGGATGGAAGTTCAACTTTCCTGTTAAATCAGCGTCTGAAGGGAAGATTTCAAAGAGACCGTAGAAACATCCGCCCAAACATCATCCTTGTTCTTACTGATGATCAGGATGTAGAACTTGGTAAGAGCCCAGTGTAAAGAGAATTTTAGCCAATGAGCATGGTACTGCTTTTCCTTGATGCTGGATTCTTGCATTCAAAATAATTTTTTTTTTCAGTTTGAAAAATAAGAGGAAGAACAAGTTCAAACCTGCCATCCTTTCCATCTGCCTGCAATTCAGGGACAGCAAAAGTTAGTCCCAAAATGTGAAACTTCCTGTTTCTGTGAAAATATGCAGTTCATGCCTGTCTGTCTCCATCTAAACACCTAAACTTTGCTTCTGACAAATGCAAGTATAACCTGGGAAGCTATGTGCCAAAACAGTAGGTTTAAATTCATAATTGATAATTGCACCGTGTAATTACCCAAATTCTTTTGTGTAATTGCAGGCATTCATTACATATACAATTTTCATTTTATTTCCTTAAATGCTACCTAACACAGTCATACTATTCTTGTAATTGTCCATTTAGATGTGTAGTTAATTACTGACCAAAATGACACAGAATGAAAAGGTTCTACTGTGCTGTCAATGCTATGTTAATTGTTGAAGAAAGGAGATGAAGATTAAACACATGCTTTGCCAAATGATTTGGAATTATGAATTGACTGACAGAGTTTGGGTTTTGTTCTGTTACCTGAACAAGCTTGTATTTACCAAATGTTGTCATTAGTTATGAGAAGTGATTAATACAAACCAGTTAAAATTAACAGTTTTGGATTAGAATTGTGCTCTGAAGTATATGTAAAGCCTGGGTCATCTGAAAAATGAGAACTCGTGGATGTGTAGTCTGGTGGGGTTTTTTTGCCACCAGATTTTTCTGCATTGAATTTCTAGTATGGATAGGAAAATTTGGAAAACAGACCTCACAGAAGAAACAGAACAGAAAATTAATCAACTTGTACTTCTCATACACTTACTCGTCTTGTTTAGAAGTTAATCACAGCAACGTGACAGTCTTTTTACAGATGCTTCCTTTATATTGATATTACTCTACGTCTGCAGTATCACAGATGTCACGTTCTTCTCCAAGATGGTAAGAGATCCTGCTATGGAAGTAATCTCATCACATTAAAAGCAGTTCAGATTAACAGGATCAGAAGATTTTGTTGTTACTGTCACTTTTTTTAATGGTTATTTGGATCACAAATGAAGCCATTTCAATAATGTATATCCCAAAGAACTTAAGTACATTATCTTGCAGGCTTGGAAGGTGGTCCTAAAAAAATGTATCATCTTCTATATTTTGCTAGATTTTGTGTTTCTGATGCAATTGTCTAAGTCCTTTGGGCAGCATATTTCACTTCTCTGATAATTTGATGCTTTCCAGTTTCAAGGATAATGGGCACGTGTCCACGCAAATTAGGATCTAACTAAGGAAAATTCATTTGATGAAGCTGAGATTTGATATTCATCATTTGCCACTAATGGCTTCGGGAGACCCAATATTTGTTTGAATTTATTTTTACTCTTGTCTGTTGTCTGGTGAGCTGTCCAAGTTAATAAAAATTGCCATTTGTGGTGATTGTGGTTAGTGCACTTAAGAAAGATGAAAACAAGATGTGAATTACAAATAAAAGCTAAGGAAAAGTTGCAAGATATGGAAGTGTAGCAGAGAAAGATGTGGGTAAGATTTCATCTGTTCCTAAGAATATTCTGTAACTGATGGGTGTTACAGTTTTTTTTTTTTTTTTTTTTACTTTGCATTACTGTTAATCACAAGTTTTACTTGGGAAACTAAACCTCAGCCTTTTATTGAAAAAAAGAAAATACTGATGAAGGGCTGATGGATCAGATGCATAATCTTCAGGTCAAAGGAGAATGAGTGTAGATTGTAATGGATACAAATGGGAGAAGACAAATGAGAACACAAAGAACTACTGAAACAAATATATCTGATAGACTTTCTAATCAAAAGAGTTGTATTGACAAGCATAATATAAAGAGGAGAAATATAGTGACAAGGAGAAGAAATTAATTAGGAACAAATACTTTTTTTCCCCATTAGAGCCATTTAAATCCAAGTTAGTATAATGCTGATGTCCCCTGTGTGGTGGACTAAGCAGCTCCAGTTTAGTTAGATTTGCCTGCTGTATTACTGTGGTTTTAACAAACCATCTTATTTCATAATCTAGCTGGAGAAAGATGTGGTTATTTAGGAGTTATTTCAACCATGTTAGAAAAATCTAAGTGAGAGGTGATTTGTATGTTTCAAGACATTCCTATGAAAAGCTACAAAACTAGCATGGAAGATAATTTTTCTTATCATATGCGGAGATTGGGACTTTAGAGCTTCGTTAAATGTCAGGGGAAGAAAAGGAAATGAAGATGTGAAAAAGGTGTCTAATGAGTTTCAAAGAGGATAAAAAGAGAAGTCTTTAGGGGACAGTTAATTAAAATTCTGGGGTTTAGTTTATTGGAAAATACTTCTGAAGTTGTGCTTCGGAGTTGACCAGTCACTGGATACGTCATACAAGTTCTTCAGCAGTTGGAGCTCCCTAAAACATAAATTATTACCTCGGACAACAAAACACAACTAATAGGAAGTCAGTCTTATTTCATAAATAATTTGTGTGTTTTCTCTATTAATATTAGCCAAAAGATCAGCTTTATCCCTGAGGTAAACTGTGAAGGCATGCTAAGCAAAGTTGTGGAAAGCACACATTTCAAGTGGAATTTCAACATAAGTTTTGCTTAGCTTTGTTCACTTTAATACATCAAATTGATTAAACGTCCATATTTTCACAGTAGTCCAGTGAGTATTTTCTTAAATGGCTTCGAAATTTCCCTTTTAACTGCTAGATTTTTGGTTATTATCAGTTGTTTTAGATGGGCAACAGAACATTTTCTGAATTAAATTCTGACACTTTCAAAGCATGACTTCCTGTCGTACATCCACTAATGAAACTTCAGAAGGTTTTCTTGCTCAAAAGGTGATCTGGTGAGGTTTCAATTGCCGATTTACGTATAAGTAATCTGCCAGAGAATGGATGTCTGTGTATTGGATGCAAACTGAAGAAAATAAGTTTTGGTTGGTTGGTTTAATGCTGTTTAAAATATTTAAAGCTGGCCTATTTAAGATTAGACAGAAGAATATGCTGGATTTTTACCTTCCACTGCCCTGTCACTCTGTATTAGTTCTCAAGCTGGAGAAGCAGATTAGATCATACATTTTTGTGTTAAAGACTGTTGATATATAGGGCCTTGTCATTACAGCAGTTTTATTAGAGAAGCTTACAGTCCCCAAGGGGAGTCTTAACATGCACTGTTATTTATGCACAGATGCCTCTGTCATTTAAAGGGATTGTTAAATTGTATTTCAGTATTGGGATGACAAAGCATTCTTTTGGACTGCCTGTTTATGCTTGGGCTTGCTCATAAGACTATACAGAGGAAACATCCACAGTTTTCAGGCTCGTATAATGTATAATCAGCTGTTACAATTGTTAACTGTGTTAGTGCCTTTAAGCACTAACACTTAACCCACAGCTATAGAAACAAAAAAGTAAATCTTGCTTTCTTCAGAAACTCCTTTTTGATATGTGAAGTTTAGCAAGTTCTAAGGGGGTAGGTCAATAACCTGCCTTGGTTCTTTTCACAAAGTGATGTGATAGGTGCTCTGACCTGAGAAATGCACAAACAGATTTTAAATTTTTTTTTTAATAATACTCATTCCAGCAAAATGGTCTCAAACTAATACCATGGCAGTTTTTAGGTGAAATGACCTACAGCAGCAATTAACCTTCCATCATGGGGCCAGAGAGTCAGATTTTGTATGTGGCTTATGACCATTTTCCCTCTAGGTTTTGACTCCTGGTTATATCAATGTGCTCTGTATCAATCAACTTACTGTTGCAATTTCATAATGAAATCCCTGCCTAAAGAGCTTAGAAGAAACCTAAACCCATTATTGACAGAAACAACATGGTTTGTGCCAGATGGTTGCAGGATGCATTGATTAAAGCTGAACTATTAATCCAGCTCAACTTTGGGTAAATTAACCCCAACCGTATTCTAGCATGAGCCCATGCCTTCATCTCCATGTTGTCAATTGACTTTCTCTATTCATAAGAAGAAGGGAGGGTTGGTGATGAACAAGTTTAATCTCCTTTGCAAGGTCATACTGTTGACAGGTACCATGATAAATTCTTTAGAAAATGGAAATTCTTCCTAGATCAAGAAAATTTTTCCTAACTTGCTCTGATGCAGTTTTAACTATTAGGCACTGATAGAGGAGGGAGACGAAATTTTTTGTTTCTCTGATCCTTGGTGTTTCTGGGTTTAGGAAGAGCACTGACTGATATGGATCCAGATTTAGCTAGGTGGATGTCTATGGTAAAGGACCAGTCTTTGACCAAAACCTTGTCTTAAATAAACAGGAAAACCATTTGGCAGCAGCATGGCATTCAGTAATTGTTGCCAAAAAGACTTCTTTGAAGTTACCCCAATTTATTCAAGTCCCTTGCTTATTTGTTTTTAGACAATGGTTAGTGTTACCTGCCCCAAGTGGTCATTTAAAAATCTGATTCTATAGAATCAAGCCTTAGAAAATGTAGGTAGTTTTAGGTAAGACTGTTACCAGAATGGATGAAGCAGATAGCTAGAACATAATGTACTCATTGTGAAAATTATTATGGGAGCTTTATGTTGTCTTTGGTTCAGTGACAATTACAGAAATCAATACCTCGTAATACCTGATATTAGGGAACAGGATAATTTATCTGGAGAACAGCTCTAGCAGACCCTGCTTGAGCAGTAGTTTGGACTAAATAGTCTTCCGGACTAAATGATTCTGTGGTTACAACCCTCAGCCTTTTGCATAAGATTGGCACAAAAGGTATCAAGTTTCTTGTGAAACCAAAGATTAAATAACACTTAAGGAGTATGGAAGCTTTGGACAGGGTTGCTACATAAATGGCATTTCACCCTCAGCTGCTGGAACAGTACTAGCACCTCCAGAAAAGTGGTAGAGATGGTGCAGATAGTTACAATTGCAAATCTTGAATTTAGAGAGAGAGAAATGAAAGACACATTATGGTCTCTGTTAACATGCTTGAGTCAAATCTTTACTTAGGACTTTAGTATTTAGTCCTTACTGAAACGACAGGAGAATTTCACTGAGGCAGGAGGAGTTCTCTCTCTGGATTTGGGTTCACTCAGACGTGACAATGCCCTTACTACTTGTTCTTCATTCTTGTCTCTGATGTAATTTCTGAGCACTTATGTAGCTCTTGTGACTGAAACAAGAAAATAATTCTGAAATGTTTTTCGTCTTTCAGGTTCTATGCAAGTGATGAATAAAACAAGACGTATCATGGAACATGGAGGTGCTCATTTCATCAATGCCTTCGTGACAACACCCATGTGCTGCCCATCTCGCTCCTCTATTCTTACGGGGAAGTATGTCCACAACCACAACACTTACACTAACAATGAGAACTGTTCTTCTCCATCTTGGCAGGCTCAGCATGAAATACGGACATTTGCAGTGTACCTCAACAATACAGGCTACAGGACAGGTAAGATCAAGGCTGGGTCTATCTGAAAGCTTTCTTAGAATTACTAGTACAGAGGCTAATGTTTATAATATTTTAATGTTAGTTTCTTCTTAACTGCAGCAGTGCATAATGCCAGAACTTCAGTCTTCCGTGTTGGTTTAACTTGCTTGTACTTTTACTTGAGGAAATTTTTATTTACAAACAGCCAGCAAAAAGCCCGAGACTTTTGTTTTTCAGAAGGTGGGAATAAAATACGATGCATGCTTGAACTGAAGGCCTAGCAAACATAAAATATGGCCTACAATTACTTGAAGTGTGCAGAACAACCAAGAAAGATGCAATGAAAAGTAATTAGTGTTTTGACTTTTTTCATGAAACTGTTAACATTCTTAACTTTCAAGTTAAGAATGAAGAAGAAGGGACTGCTCCTTCTGTGCTTTGGGGCAGTAGCTGGTATGATTTGTCTAGGTAATCAATTCCTAGAAAGGTGTTTCAGATAAATAATGGCTGAGGAATAGTTAACAAGATGAAATGTACTCCTGAGAAACAAATTATACTCTGCATGCAGTGATCCTCAGAAACAAATATTCTGTAGAAAGGATTTCAGAAAACATGTAGCATGTGTTTTCACACTTAATTCATTCTTGCTTTCCCCAGACATTGGCTTTAGGTCCTTGCCTGTGATGGTGGTTTTGTTACATTTCTTGCTAATGCCTTTTGTCATGATGAGAAATGGGCATGAACCTGGTTTGATTTGTGTTATTTATAGTGTGTATGTACTGCAGTATTGTGTTATACTTGTTATTAATAGTATGCATTTTTCCCTTGAATTCATAGTTGTTCAATGCTTCCAGAAGCTAATATAAATATTGACTAATAATTGTAACAGGATCATTTATTTTCTTTCTGACTATGTACAGGAGTTTTACGTGTTATTGCTTCAAAGTCTCAGTCTTAAATAAGTGATTCCTTGTTTTGTTTTTCTAAAATGAAGGCGTGAATTAATCTGGAAAGAAATAAACTAGGGGAAGTGCACAAACCTTATTAATTGGTTGCTGTTTCCCTCCGTTTATCATTCCTGGCACCAATACTGATGAGCATATGAGTACCAAAGCAAGGTTAATGTTTTATTCTTCATCGATTATTTGGTTTGTGTTAACTGAGGTTTGTCTATTGCAGTAATTTTTGTATTTAGTGGTTATATTTCAAGAACTTGCAATTTTTACTAACTTGCATAGCTATTGCAAGTGTCCTCGTGTTCTTATGTCTTAGATTTTTTTCATTAACTTAATGTTTAAATTTAGACCCAAGATCTTAGTGAATCTATATGACATTTTCAGTCTACCTCTCTTAATTTGGAAATTAAATTTATTGGAACACATAGAAATAGGGCTTTTACAAGTACAAAGTGATCATAAGGTGAAAATGAGATCCTCATTCATGTAGTTAAATGTGACATGTTGTTATACAAATTTAAATGGAAATTCCCATAATTGGAGGCTGGCATTCGTTTCTGTTCTCCAGTTAAAGTCTGGAATTATCCACTGTGAAGGTTGTCAGCAGTAATAAAGTATTTTTTATCTTTTTTTTTTCCTTTTTTTTCCCCTCAAAGATCAACTAGCATTACCTGCTTCAGAAACAGCAGGAGATTGTACTTGAGAACCTTGTGTGCTCAGTTTCTCGAGTTTCAAAAATAACCTGCTAAGAAGAATATTTTGAAGATTATGAATAGAGTTTCTCTGAAATGGGGAGTCCTCCTTGAACATGACTACAGTGAAAAAAGGAGGATGTGGAAAGCACACGAATTAATTTGTTGGGCTTTATTTTTTATTTTCGAGGTCCTTTGTAGTACTGGTTTGCCCTGCAAACATTCAGTTTAGCTTGGTTTTGGTGTGGTTTGTTTGGGGTTTTTTTGTTTGTTTATTTTTGTTTTTTTTAAGGAGTGAAAAAAGAGGCAATGAGGAGTAAAGCCTTTTGAGGCTTGCTTTTATAATTCAGTTCACAGCCTTGGAGTGAGAAAGCTGTTATTTTGGAAGGGAATTTGTTTTTTAATTAATTCATAACCCAGACCTTCTCCTTGTGTTTTTTCTCTTCTCTTTTCTCTTTTGTGTACTCTTGAAGGCAGAAATTGTACTCTCCTACTACACTTCATAGCTTCCATTTGTTTTTCTTTTCTGCTGCTGCTTTCATATCTCCTTTGCCTCTTCTCTCTTCATTGTGATTTCCCTGTGTTTTGTTCTGTTGCAAAAGATGAGTCTTCTGGGGATCAGTCTTTCTGCACTGTAGTGTGTTCTCTGGGGTAGTGGCATTAGTGGCTGGGATCTATATAGGCTTGTGCTGCTGCTGACACCTTTGGGAATGTGCCAGTCACATGCAGGCAAGGAGGAAGCAGCGTGGTGCAGATTTTTCTTGCACAAGTTACAAGTGAAAAACATGAGAGGAGATGGAAAAGGTGTGTCTTTCCCTAAATGTTTCTTCAGTTTCAGCCTTGATGGTCAGTTTTATATTTTTTAACTTTGGCACTTTAAAAAGCTTGACCAACTTTGTTAGGCACTGTACTTGAAAAAACAGAGAGGCTGAATTCAATGGAGGTTCAGTCTTTGGCTGTAACAGCCAGGATTTTGACTGCCATGCATAGGCTTGCTGACACTTTGTCAATCAATTAAATATCGTGGGAATACAGAGTGTGGGTTTTCCATCTACAACAGAAGTCATTTAGGCAATAGGCATTACAAGTACGTTGTGTTCGACATTAACCTGTCTCACAATTTAAAAATTGCCAGTGTCCTGAATAGCAACACATGTTAATGTAGCCACTACACCTTCCACAACATGAGTTCCCAATCTCAGTATATTCTCCTATAATGTGGGAAATTGGACAAGAAGAACAGCTTATGTAAGTAAACCAATTCAATTGAAGAATCAGTCTTTAGAAAAGTCATTGTAAGCTACATCTGAATCATGACTAACTTAAAATAGTGAATGCTGGTACTTCAGCTTATAGCAGGACATGATTAGAATGGAAAAGAAACAAAGAGATCCTGTGATAAAGATTTCTGAATAGCAGTTCTCTGCCAAGCATTCCCGTTTAAACATTTATAGAAAAAAGGACCTGTTTTCTGTGATTATATACCTCTCTTTCTTGTGAGACAGCTTTTAAAATGCACAAATCATTGTTGCATACTTTGGTCCTGTGGCAGCAAATACCAAGATGTTATATTGGAATACAGATCTAAACTTTCTTTTTGATGTTACTTAATGAGAAAAGCTTCTCTTTTCCACTCATCCAGCTGGCTGAATGATTAGGTCTTAAACTGATCACTGATTCCAGAGTATTTTGTCAGCCTTCTCTGCAGTCAGGAAATGAAAATACTTGTTTATCTTAAGAAATTCAAAACAGCTAGGGATGGTGGGTCAATTGCAGCCTGGTAGAAGGACACTTCTGCTTCAGTGATTCTTCTGAGAGAGTTCTGTTAATTTATGTTAGGGCTGAATGTGGCTCAGTATGCAGCAAATGCAGTACACATTTTGGCTAATTTACCCTCCTTGTTCCTTTTGAGCAGTACCATATCATACAGCTAACCTTATTCAGTTAAATGAACGTATTAACAAAGGGAAAAGCTGCTGCTTGTATGGTAATGTGTCAGTATCTCTTTCTGGTGGTAAGTCCATACTTGAATTATACCAAGAATTAGTAAAATGCCATTTTGCACTAATCATGTATTTTGAACCTAGAGAAAAGTAGTTGTGGGAGGTGCATCTCTGCCATTTTAAAATATTTATTTGGAATGAAAGTAATAATCATTCTTAGCACTTTCATGGGGCTTTACAATAATTAACTAATGAGTTAATTAAAATTCAGTGACAATTTTCCATTTTCTTCCATTAATATTAGAGTAAGAAAATACAGTGGCTGACTGCATTCAAGTAATTATTTTGTACTTCATTGTCTGAGCCTCTGATTTTAACATTAAATTATGAGGAGAAGAAAGGCTATTGGTAAATATTTTTGAGCTTCATTCCTCCTTTAATAAACATGTGACCAGTTTTTAATATCTAGATACAGGCCAGGAATAAAATTCTTAGGTTAACTGTTCCCTGCTATAGAATTTGCTGTCTGCAATAGTTGCTGCTTGATATTTTTTTATTACAGAACTACTTAAAAACTTAACTGAAGTTGTTCTTTGTGTATAATAGCTTGGTGGGGAATAACTGGTGAGCTAAAAAATCAAAGCATAGACTGAAGTAGAAACAGAATAGTGAAGTACTTTCTACAAGGTCCCGTGCAGATGAAAAGCAACATGGAGAAGACATGCAAGTTTTCATCCACACTTCAGTGCCCTAGCCTTTATGCTGTACTGCACTTGTCTGTCATGTTATCTGCCTTTAAAGAAAACAGATTATCCAAATCAAAGTAACATCCTGTTTGCAGAACAGATAGCTTTTGCAGTTCATGAAGAACTGCAGGCCATTGTTAAAAATAATAACCAAGTGATTTAAAAGTCAGACTTAAATTTTAGAAGTGATCTGCTTGACTGGGAACTGAAGTGTTGTGATACCTCCAGGACATCTCAGTGACTTAAAAAACTGGGTATCAGGTTTCTGAATTATTTATCTAGAAGGTAAGTTAGTTTCCACAGATCCTCTGATGTCTATATAGAAATATTGTCTTAGCAAGGGCTGTCATCTCTTAGATAGTTTGAGACTATCAGGCTTGCAATGGATGTGGAAGAAAGATTCAGCAGAGTGGCTATATCATGGTAGCTGTTATGCAAAAGGAAACTAAGGATCTATGATGAGTCCTCATGTATAGCTGGGATCTGCTGGTTCGGTCTATCTTACTGCTTCTTCTGACAGATTTGATTCATGGTGGTGAGTTATTAAGCTGGTCTTTCAAAACCATCAAGCTTAATTTCATTATGTAATGTACTCAGTACAATTTTCCTAAGTTGTTTTTTCTGTATGTTTAAGGTGCGAGTGTTCTATTTGGCCCACATGGTTATATGTGTGCCCTCGACAGCAGTGATATACAACGTAGTAGGCACTGGAAAAATTTAGTGATATGGGAGTTCAAATAAGCTGTATGCTTTAATAAAGTGCATAGGAGAACAGCAATGATTCCAGAACTTGCCCATGCGTACGCTATAAAATTTGCAGATAGATTCTAATTCCAGTTTCTGAAAAGTTGAATTTCAATTTCTTTGAGTTTAAGCAACCTCGTCTCTTTTTGTATGTTTTGGTAGCAGAAGTACTGCCCTGAGACCTTTGTCTTGTCTTCCAAGTTAAAGACAATAGCGCTTTCCTTCCCTGCCTGTATGTTATGCATGGGAGGACTAGGTAAGTTTTTGAGATGGAGGCATTTCACAACTGTAAGGGGTGAAAGATTGATTACAAAAAAAAAAGTGTCAAATATATTTTTGTCAAAAGTAAAAGGTAAATGTACAGACAATAAATCATTGTAGAATCTAGACGACTTCTCATTCAGTGTATATCTTGTTGAAAGGAAGTCTGTGATCATATTGAACTGTGGCTGGACCTTTCCCCTAACTGGATTCAGTAAGACTTTATTGTTTTTATTTATGAACTAAAACTCTTAGTAGGGTTCTTCCTGGTTTATTTCTAGATGGGAAAAAACCAACTTTGTTGAAATACATGGAGTAATTATTCTTGTACAGCATGTCCTAATAGCTCCCTGAAACTTGCAATTGGGTTTTTTTCAAATCCTAAAGACAAAATGGCTCTAAATGAAATTCTTTGGGGGGTCACCCAAATAGCATGGTGCAGACTTTGGTATTTTATTAAAATGCAGTATTAAGCTGTTTAAAGTTTTGTTTAGAGTAAAACAACATTTAAAAAGTTATTTTATAAAGTCTGACAATCTACTGTTGGGGAGATTTTTGGGTTTTACATGTAGAGGAGGAAGAAATCTTGCATGTGGAAAGAGGAGGATAAATCTAAATGTTAAGATTCTTCTGTGATTGTGGTATATAGAAGGGGGGAGTGATGCCCATGGCAAATTTTTGTTAGAATGTCTCACTGTTATGGTTTTGACATTAGGAAATGTTGTATGGAAAATCCGAATGATCAGGATTGGCTGCCAAGGCATATGAGCTGACTGAGCACTAGAGAGGGTGTGTTGTAAAGTGGTGCTCTCAACCATGGCACCAGCAAGCACTCCCGCTGTCTCTTCAGCTCCCTGGTGTATCATGGAATCATGCTGTTGTGATACACCAAGACATCATGTCCTGAATTGTAATAAAGATTGGTGATATAAAGATTGCCATTTCTACATTTTTTCCTTTTAACTTTCAAAGGGTACCTGAGACGGATATTCAGAAAGATATTTATGGATTACAGTTCTAGTTTTAAGTTTTGTAAGCTGTCCCATAGGCATTAGTGAAAGAGGACTTTGGCCCAAATTCCATTGGGAATTTGCTTATCTGAGAAGGACAAGCAAGACTTGGCTCACCGTCAGCATTCGTTGGTTTGATCCGTTGTTGACCATTTCAAGGTATTTGGTTTGAGTACTTTTGTTTTATTTGGCTTCATCTACTCCCCTCCAGCCAATTTCCCTGATTCAGTAAATAGATCTTGGCGCTGATCCTTGGCCACAACTGAGGAATGTGCAGTGCAAATTCAGGAAAAAGAACAAAGGTGTCACAAAGATTACTGTGCGTTGCCTTTGTCCTGCTACGTATCAGACTTGTTATGCCACAGGACTAGTCCAGGCATAACAACCTGTAGACTCTTCTAACTGCAGTGGTTACAAGTCACTGTACAGCATGTTTTTTACAACTGTTGTGTTTCATTAATTGAACGATATTTTTTATTCCAGTTACAGAGAAGGGCTTTGTATGTAAAGGCTCTTGCCTTCAGAACTACTCTTTTTACATCCCTGTGATGGTGGATGGATCATGTGATAGCATACTGTACTATCAGTGTGCTTTAAGGTAGAGAAAAATTGGCCATCGATGTGCAGTAGACCAAAATGTGTGCATACACACACCTGTGCTTCTCCTCTTAGTCTACCTGGTGAAGTACTTCAATGAACTCATCATTTCAAACACTGATCCGGACATACAAGAGACAAGAAACAATAAAAAGTACTCAGAACCCAGTCTTCCTCAGCATCTTGAAACGGATGGAACTAAAGGGATCTGATAACAAAATGTAGCCTTAAGCCCCTCTTTGCATCCTTGAAAATGCTCTTAAGATTTAGGAACTCACTGTATGTTTTATGCAACCCATTAGATTTCCTGCAGTTACTGAGGTAATAATACTAATGCCACATCTTCTAATCTTTACAGTATTTTCTTTACAGTGTCATATTTTCTGTTGTCACAAAAGGTACTGACTGGGACGTTTTTGTTGACCATTTTGAAGGTGTCTTCAGCACTTAGGAGTTAGTGATTTTTGGATAATCTGGTCAGTTATTTTGATACCTAAGAAGAACTGATACCTCTTGAAAAAATCTTACCCATGGAACCAAATTTTATACTAAATTACAAGATTTTATCTCAGAATCCCCATATTTCTGCAGTAAATCCATTATTTTCACTAGGTTTATTCCACTGTACATTGTCAGCCTAAGACTATATTTGGCCATGATGTGAATGCAAAATGGAGTTGACCTTTGGGCTTACTGCTTGTTCCATGCAATGCTGAGAGTACTTTCTCATCTGCTTTCCTCTGTTTGTCTCTCAGGGAACAGAAAGTACTGAAAGTAATTTCTGCCAGATATACATAAGAAAAAAGGACAGAAGTGTGTGAGTCTGTCCTCCCCCATCCCTAAACTAAGGGATTGGTCAAATGTAGCTAATTGTTCAGCTTTGAGCTGGGAAAAATTGGTATCAGATACAGAAGTAAAAGATTTTAGAGGGATAAACAAATCTTTATGAGTAATTAAGACTCATGCTCAAAACCCAATATACCCAAGCCCAGGAAAATTGGCTGTTGAAATATGTCAGAAAAGCAGTGCTCCAAGTACATTTTTAAAGTACTTAATGGACAGCATTCATGTTTAAATGTAGAGTGTTAATATCTTAAAACATGAGTTTAATTTCACACTCCTGGTGGAAAATGCAATTTCATGGGGCACTAATAGGTGAATGGATGCAGCTCAGCAGCATGAATGATATGAAGAGAAGAATCTAAGAGGATGGGTGTGTGGTCTAACCGGAAATATATCAGGCACAGGAAGAGACTGTATAATGGTAATTGTGGTCCAGTTTCTCCTATCTCTAGGTTGTAAATCAAAATATCTGCATTATGGAGATATAAATAAAAAAAACAGAGTCAGTCTTAAATTTCAGAATTTATCTCTTATTTTTACTGTACTGTAATGGAGAAAACAAAGTTATTTTAAGAAAAAAAAAAAGGAAAGAAACTATTTAACTATGGTGTTTCTGTTAAGCCTCCTTACTATGCTTCTGCTTTCTCTACCTCTAGCTTTCTTTGGAAAGTACCTTAATGAATACAATGGCTCCTATGTGCCTCCTGGTTGGAAAGAATGGGTTGGATTACTTAAAAACTCTCGATTTTACAACTACACGCTGTGTAGAAATGGAGTGAAGGAGAAGCATGGATATGACTACTCCAGGGTAGGTCCTATTGATTTATTTCTATTAACATTAGGACATGATCACAAGAAAGCTGCACTTTCTGGTTTCAGTCTGTTTTTATACTTGAAAGCTGGTACGTGTCACATTATCTACAACCCCTGGTAGCAACAGTGTTTGGACATTGTTTTCTTCCATTCTGGGAGGGCCATGTTACTGAAAACATTATTAGCAACAATGGAAACAAATAAAATGTCCTGAGACTATATTATGAGCTGAAGATGTGAAAGTAGACTTAAATTCTGCATGTTAACTATTTCTGTGCTTTGTACATTAGTTATTGTGTCAGTGGAGTTACACAAGCATTAATGAGGTAAGAATCCATTTCCCTCCAGCTAGACCCATCCTTTTAATTTAAGGAACTTGTGTCACAGCCACAATATGATAGAGTATTCACAGAATCTTGGTACAATTTATGATAATTCTGAATGAATTGAGAATTTAACTACTTCGTTTGTATTTCTGTGCATACACATGCATATGTTTCTTTATATCCTTTCAAGAATGTTATATCCTGACCAAACTTACAAAAATGCTTGATAGTCATTGTCAAATGCAGTATTATTTTTTTCCTCATCTAACACATGTTACTACTCAATACCTGCTTGCAGTCAGGGATATGTTTATTTCAGCTAAAAGTGTTCCTTTCCAAAGGAACAGGCTTTAGTGAGGTCCTAAAATGGGCAGAAGTGACTCTGAAGTATGATGGTAAATAAATATCCATAAACTGCTCTAGCTATAGTGTATAACTAAGGAAGTTGTCTCACTCTGAAGTGATTTGTAATCTATATTTGTTTGTCAATTGTTTGGTTTGCTTTCTCTTACTGAGCACAAATCCTGCCTTCATATTTGTGTTTCATTAGCACAGTGTTCACAGCCAGTTTCTCCTTTAAAAGGTAGATGTCTGTGATTTCCTGTCTGTGATTTCCGCTTTCCTTTGTCCTATTTGCCTTTTATAATTGAATGTATTTTGTGCCGAGAGATAAAACTTCACAGTCTTCTAGGGTTACCTTTTCCATCACCAGCTGCTAAGGGGAAGGGGCAAACTAGTGTACAGAATTATTTGGCTTCTATTTTCCTTCTGATCTATGAAGAATGACAGAGCTAATCTTCACAGCCGTGTACTCAATCGCTATGATAGAAATATATCTTATGTAGAACAGTGTCGTTCAAGTGTTTTCATTGATTTCATTCAAGTGGGCACTGTTCTCCACCTCCATTGTACCAAGGAGCCAACAGGGAGCTTTATGTTCCAGTATCTTCAGCTCTGTTTTGTGTATGCAAGACTTGAAAAAGTTTAGGTTTTCACTTGTTTTAGTTTTTCTTACTGAGTTTGATAATAAGTAAATAAAAAAATAAGACTGAAAATGCAGATGTTTTTGTAGTTTTCATGTTCTCGCATAATAAACAGCTACAGTAATAAACAGATGATAGTGTGCAGAACAACGGCACTGGTTGATGTTAACACTGGAGTTCAAATGAGCAAAAAGAAGCTGAAATGGAAGACCACTTCTCTTTTCTTCCTGCCATTTTGTTGCTGGAAACGTAATTTTCCAGCAGTTGAAGATACAATCAGATTGGTTTCTATCCCTACTTAACATAGTTAATGTTAATTATGTGCCAGTGGAAAACTAGAAAAAAAAAATCACTGATTATTCTGTCCTCCAAAGTAACTGCTAAGCTCCTCTGAAAATTAAATTCTTTCAGATTTTCTTACAGGATATATTCTACTTCAATTTTTGTTTTTCAGTTTCTGTCAACATTTTTTTAGATGAATTTTAATTTTGTGCAACTACAACCTCTACAATATGGACCTATAAAAAAACTCCTTTAGAAATCAGTTCAGTGAAATGTTTCTGTTTGGTCTTTTGGCCTAGTAAATGTTGGGTTTGCAGTGATTTTCACTTTGACCATGTAGAAACCTGTCTCTTTAAAATGAAGTTGGAAAACTCTACTCTTCTAGTGGCTAAATCAAAGATGAGTTACATGCTTACCAGCTTAAAAAAGCAGCACAATGAAGATAAACGACAGTGCGTTTTTGAGAGCACTTCAGTATTCTCTCGCAACTATGAGTATTGTTTCAAGCATTGAAAGCATGTTCGAAAGTCAGTTTTGCTTTGGTGCTCTCTCTCTTCCCCTGCATACTTTTATGAGAGGAAATCCTTCATTTAATGCCTATTTAAACCTTCTTTTGTGAGTGAAAATACCATCCTAGTAACAGTCGTAATCATGGCAGTTTTGTAACAGACATGCCTTGTGTGGGGACCAGTGTGTGAAATTGTAAATGGAGACTTTGCCAGCCTTGTGCTAGGATAGACAAGAAATAACTTGGGGGAAGTAAATACAGTCCATGGAAAAAGCTTCCTTTGAATGACAAGCTGACTTCTGAGACCAAGGACATTGAAAGAGGAGAAGAGGAGCAAGTGTCTTAACCATGGACAGAAAGCTGTACTCAAAAGGAGAAGCAGTCCAGTCTGTACCACATCCTGTGCTTGGCTTGATGAGAGTCAGACGTTATGCCTGATTTTACATTCTAGTGTGACATGGCAGTTACTTGGGGGTTTTTTAAGGTGTAGTTTTATATCCTGCTCATGTTTGCGGAGTGTTTATATTTGTAGTGTTTCCTGTGAAACACCTAAGGGAGAGCATGATTTGTCATTAAAAATCCTGTCTTCAGTCCCTATAGCTCTTGCAGATACCGTAAGAATGATAATGAGACTTCTTAGAAAATACAGAGATAGTCCAGCTCTTCTAGAGGAAGTTTTCTAGATTCTCAACAATATATGTGATAGAGCTATGTCTCTATCAGATTGTCACTGTAATATTGAATGAAGTCTTTTGTCCAATTAGCCTACCATCTTCCCATGTTAGTGACTTCTGGTTCAGAGGAAGGTTAAAAAAAAGAACACTGAGCCTTTTGGATTTTCAGTGTTTTTATGATGTACGGTTGGACTGTGGACCTTGAAGATACTGACACTGATAGGTTTTTTATTCATACATGGTCATTGTATTTAGTATTGTGTTTTTCATAATGTAGTTACCCACTTTAGGAAGAAAGGGTACTTTAGGAAGAAGGTTTGTCCTTCTTTAGTGCCATTCAGTGCTGAGAAAAAGCTGGAAGTTGTTGGGTTTTGTACTTCTAGGCAGTGAAGAAAGAATTATTTGGTTTTAGTTTTTTGAGTTTTCAACATCTGTATCTTACTCCCTCCGCCTACCATTCTAAGTGAAGTAGCTTCTTTTTTCCTGTTTCTTAAGATACCTCAGACCTCTCCTTCCTATTACCCCCCCAGTCTGAAATTCCTTTTCAAGTGTCTCATTATACTTTTGCTTCTACTTGCAGGATTATCTGACTGATCTGATTACCAATGACAGTATTACCTTCTTTAGAATATCAAAGAAGATGTATCCTCACAGGCCCGTACTGATGGTTATAAGCCATGCTGCTCCTCATGGCCCTGAAGATTCAGCCCCTCAGTACTCACAACTTTTTCCCAATGCCTCACAACACATGTAAGGAGAAAACAAAACCTTTGATTGATTTTTCAGGTTCTGGAGTATGGAAGTTCTGGGTACCTCTGGGGGAACAATGTTTTCTTTATAGTACTCTTGGCATAGCTTTGTCACAAATATATAGGAAAAGTTTTGAGATATTTTTGTTTGTTTGTTTGGGGTTTTTGGTTGTTTTTTTGTTCTTTTGTTTTTCTTACCTCTTTGGACCAGTACAAGTGTCTTGAGAATGGCTATTGCATCTAGAACTCAGAACTGTAGCTTATTGAAATAAATGGGAAGATTCATGTTGAATTCATTGGACATTGTTATGGCCTATTTGGGAAGTAAAGGACTTTTTATTCTGAGCAGGGAGATCGAAATCTGGCTCTTGGGCTATAGTCTGTTCAGAGGAAGAAACTCTATCTCTCTGTCCTTATGTATAAACTATATTATTTTATGAAATTAGCAGAAATCACACAGTATGCAATACTTATTACTCCTGTTTCATATATGGAAAGAAAGGAAATGCAGGCCTGCAGCACCAAATTAAACAAACTATTTCTGAATGCATGTACAATACAGTGTCTTGAACAGATCCCAAAAGCAGAATCACCTGGTTCCTGAAGTAACATGTTCATAAGCTCCATGTTGAGATGTTTCTTTTTTATAACACAGACATTTTTTATGTTCAGCTCTTAATGCTGCATTACAGGTATTTCCTCACATGCAGATAAAATGAATGGTTCTCCCAAATAACCTCTTGATGCAACTGAAAACATTCTTATAGTTTTCTAATTACAGACTTCATGCCTTCATGGATGTTCAACGTCTGTAGCTTTCTTCCTGTGGGCTGCCCCCTTCCCTTATTAAGGGGAATTCTGTTTAACTTTAGGTTTGTGAAGGAGCTGAGAACTGGTGGAAATAATTGTCAATTGGTGGCCAAAGCTCCTCAGGCCTAGCCCAAAGTCTAGTGAAATACATTTGAGCTTTTTTTCTTTATTTGAAAGAGGGTGTGAGAGGAAAAAGCTCCTTTTATTCTATTGTCTTGTTAGTGTGTAGCTTAGAATTATATATTTCATTATTTTCTGCTGTGCCCAAGAGAATCTGTGGCACAGATCTACAGCCATGAAGTGCTTCTTGTTTGTTTGCCATCTTACGCTCTTTTATTTTCTTTGAAATGAAAATTACAAAAATGCCCAGTGAGCAACTTCTCATGGCTTATATCCAGTATTGATCTTAGGTTTTTTTAGGTTCCTTTGGAAGGCATTTGGATCTTGGAGATGATTATCATGCAGCATTCTGAAGCAATTTACTTCCTAGCTGAATGAAAAAGAGTAGAAGGATTGAAGGAAGGCCAGCAATGAAAAATACAGACTATATCTATTTTTCATTTGCTAGTAGTTTAAATTTTATTGCTCACACAAATTTAGGTTTATCTTCCTAATCATAAAGTAATTACACAATTAAAAAAAAAATTAGATTACTTTTCTTACAATAATAACAATTACACAGGAAGTGTCACTTCGTGAAAAGAAGTTCTTTTTGTTAAAAAAATGTCTTGGTAGATTAAGGAACTGTGTTTTTCTTTTGGATATGAAGATTAAATAGGATTTTATTAACATCTCACACAAAGAAACTGCCAGTTGTCTTCTAAACAATTTTTCCAGCACTGCATAATAATAATAATTTGCAAGAGTTTTCATTGGCCAGGGTTTAAGAGTAAACGCAGAACACGAACATACAGTGAGGGAATGATGCAAATTAGTTCTCTACTTTCCGTTTTTCCCCATTCCCAAATTCCAGGGAATCTCAGTGACAGATAAATCTGTCAATGATAAAGGGTAGCAGGCAGTTCTTACTGTTTCATTGTCATGTGGATATTGTAAAGAAGGATCAGAATGCAGGTAGAACACTTACAAATTGCCCTAAAGCAGTAACCAACACCCTGAACAAAGGTTTTGCCTAGTCCCCCCAATCAGAAGGCAGTACACCATGTGGTATGACTTTCCACCTTTTCTGGTGGCAGCGCTGGTGAAGTCTGCAAGTGGATTCTGTGGAAAAGCCAAGTGAAAGTGGGATTGTAGTGCTTGGCTCTGGTTGGTGTACATACTGCATCATGTGGTGGTGCTAGCAATAGCTAAAAGCCAGTGGTATGGATTTTAGTCAGGATGCTGCTTTGCTTTGGAGCTCTGGTATGTACTTCTGTGGCTAATTTATGCTGCTGTTCTCTTGATTCTGTACCATATTCTGGCTGGTATGACCGTTCTGCCCTATGTGCAGTCTCTCTCCATTTCATTCTGTAGAGCTCCTCTCCTTGTGCATCTTGTCTCGTTCAAAAATTATTCACAGAGCAAATGCCTCAGCTTACATGTCTGGTCTTCCTTTATTGCTGCCTAGATTGCGAGCTGCAGAGAATGTGGCAGCTGGGCAGTTTAACAGTGATCACAAATGTTACTTCAATAGAGACTACATTTTACCAGCCATCTTTTTCAAGGTCAAATGCTCTGCCTGGGGCTTCCGTTCTGGCTACATTTGAAGAAGTTGTCTGAGCTAACTTCTAGGAATGTTACATTTTTGTATTTTTCACGTAAGACAAATCTATTAAGGATAAAAGGGTTGCATTTGTAGTAATCAAAGAATATTGATATGGGCTATGGTTGGATTAAATAGTGGGAGGTTTCAAATCAGCTAGGAAATCACAAAGTAAGCTGAAAAGGAGTTTGCACAGCGTTTTTGATTCATTCTGGGCATCACATAGCAACAATTTCCATAACTGTCAGCATTTTCAAAGAAGCAATGTCATTATTTCAGCCACAATAATATTCTGAAATTCAAGAGAGTATTAGCAATACAGAGAGAATAAACACCAGCCCATTCCTCCCCGTGTGAAGAAGCCTCCACTTGCCATCTACGCACATTTTTCAGATAGCATCTAACAGAGGCTTTCAGCATAAAACATTTCACTGTCAGATGATTAGTTTAATATTTATATTAAATCTCTTAAGACTACTTGTCATTTTCAAAGATACATTAGTTATGCAGTATTTTGAGGAGAAGTTTCAGCTTATTATTTTTTAGCTAAATAACTTACCTTACTGTTCTGTTGCCTACACAAAACCAACAGTAGAAATTTCCCAAACAGGAATTTATCAGGGTATACTGTGTTGCTAAGAGGAAAGTATATTACTATTTGCTGGTTTTTCCTGTTATTTTATCACTCTCTTGGCTTGTGCATTTGCATAGAATGAGTTTGTTGCTTTGAATGAAAAAAGGAAATCTAGCCAAATTACCTAGGAAAAGTAATTTTTTATGTTTTAGACTGTGTGCACGATTTTGAGCCATGATGTGAAGAAATTGTAAAAGGTTGTCTTCAGCCTTATGTAATAAGAAATAAACATAGTAGGTAAAAATAGTATTTCTTGAAAATGCAAGCTATAATACAGCTTTGAGTTAGTTGGTGATGCAGAGAGTTGACACCATGGTGGTAAAATAAGTCTTTTATTTGGGTTCAACTAAGCCAAAGTAATATAATTATGCATAGAAAAGTGATTGCTGGGACTCCTAAGCATGTGAAACTATGGACAATATTTTTCCTCATCACTTTAATGATGTCCCAGGACCATGAGAACTTGGAGGGGCAGTGAGATTCCAGGGGGCTGTTGAACCCAGTTCTTGGGATTTTGCAGGGACTCCAAGTAACGGAGTTGGTGGCTGGAACAAGTCTTTAAGATACAGCCATATTTCCCCTCATCCTGCTTTTCTTCGTGTGTCTTTAGAATCCGACTGTGTATCCACTTCTGCTCACGTGCAATTGGATACCAGTAGGCAAAGTGCCTGTGCTCCTCTGGTGCATAAATGTGAAAATATTCAAGTAGCCAGTCATGCTGAATTCCAAAAAGCTGTTAAAGAACATAGTGGAACCTTTACAGCAAGTTCTATAGTTATTTTTAAACAGCTTGCACGAGACATGGTATTTGGTGCTAACATGGGTAGAGTGAAAGCAAAGCAATTAGTTGAGTAGGGGCTATGTATACATGCTTCATCCTGATCATACTTGTGGAGTTAAGACTTCTGAGGCTAAGTCTCTTGGCCTTGAAATGTGTTCTTGTCAGTCTGAAATCACTGGAAAAACAAGGTATATTTACTGTTTTCATAGATTTTATTCACCCCGAGTTGTTTTCATCTTCCCATATTTCATAACGTGAAAGTAGATTACATTTTGAAAGTAATCCTAATATTTTCTTGTGCACCTCAGATACTACTTCCTATAGTGTTGATCAAATAGAAATTAATATTCATTACTCTGACTTTTTTCTACTTGGCTAAAACATTGTAGTTTTCTCTCTGTTCCTTAGCACTCCTAGTTATAACTATGCTCCAAACCCAGATAAGCACTGGATAATGAGGTATACCGGTCCTATGAAACCCATACACATGGAGTTCACTAACATGCTACAGAGGAAGCGCCTTCAAACGCTCATGTCTGTGGATGACTCTATGGAGATGGTAAGATTAATAGTCGCTTTTTTAATTTTGTTTTTTGGCTAAACAGGTACTTGTTTCTTGAGTTAAGCTCCACATTGTCCTGCATATGAAGATGAGGGAGAAAGAAGGAGGAGGAGGACTGCATCAGTTTTTTAACAGTGTGTAGTCCTCTCACCTTGATCATTTTGTCTCTTTATTCAATGTGTAAAGTTCCTCATCTCCTAAAGACAGGTACCCTGAGTTGGGTGATGTGAACAAACTGATTCTTGCCACAGAACCACTACTGATAAAGGGGAAGAGGAAGGGATTGTCTGAAAAACTACACATCATAAATCCTAAAAATGTGTCCTCTGATAAAGACAAGTCATCCTACAACCTGTTGGAAATAACTACCTAAATGTGTGCCTATTTTGATCCTGTAACACCGAGTTTCTGAGCAGTAAAATGTGGTGATACAGGAGTCCTAACTGGAATGATCCCAGGGTAAACTCAGCCCAGAATGTTAAATATTGGAAGTAAATAAATGCATAGATTGGTACTTTTTAAATTGTCTGTATCGTGTAACAGTGAGATTTTTTTTTAATGGAGACTATGTGTCTTCAGCAGAAATGTCTGGATTCACTAAAAACGATGCTGAAAAAGAATGGTTATGCAGTTTTAAAGGTGTTGCAATTTACTGCTTATCTCTTGGTATTCTTATTCAGAAAAGGAAGAACATAAAATTAGAGGAGTCCTCTAAGGCAAAAATGAGATTATCTGGATGGCATTGCATAAGCTTGTTACTAATGTCTTATAATTACTCATCCAGGCAAGTATGATCTCTGCTTTGTGTTAATGAACCTGTTTAGATGGATCAGATACCAGCATTAGTGGAAGTTGGTGACTTTACTACACTGTTTGGATTTTCTTTTTAGTAAAATAGTTTCACTCTGGGTGACTCACTGCAGGCAAAATCAGTTAGGTTGTTTTTTTACTTCTAATTACCAAGTTAGCCCGATCTTTTTCTACTGAATTATATGTGTTAATAGTCTTTCAAAATTAAAAAGAAAAGGACTTCCCACACACAAAGAAAACCCCAAAAAAGAAGAAGCCCCCCCCCAACAACAATAAAAAAAACCAAACAAAACAGAAACCAAAAAGAAGCAAAACCAACAAACAAAACAACCTGAAAAAGAACCAAAAATAAACTCCCAAACCCATACCACAGCAGAGTTTGTTTTCTTCTGTGCTGATGGGTTTTGCACCTGTGTGAGGCACCACTTTGGTGGTATCCCAACACCTTCATACCTTTCACATGCAAAAATGTCACATAAAAATTGATCTTTGATGCTCAAGTTGGTACATTTCACATAGTTTCTCATGTAAATCTGTAGAAGCATCCACAGTTAAATCTCCTTTTAATTCTCCATAGTGAGACAGTATGACGGAGCGATATTTATCTGGAAGGTGTTTTGCAAATATTCTGCCTAGTGGGGACTCATTTGTCTGAAAGCAAAGTTGTTGAGTGTTGCCTAAATATGTGTGAGATTCAAAATGCTGTCAGTTTATTAAAATTGCTTCTTGCAAGAAAAAGATAGAGAGAAAATTTCAAAATGACAGCTTAAAACTTTTATCTCTGTTTCTATATGTACTTAGTACTATCTTGACAGCTCTCATGCAAAATACTGAATCCAAACATTTTTGAAATGGCATGCTAATGTGTTTTACCTTAAAATCAAAGTTTGCCTTATAACAGCCACAATATTCAGCTAGTAAAATTAAGATGTGGTTATGTGTTATCCAGAGTGGTTCATTGTGATAACTCAGTGCCATCCTGAGCTATTGTTACTTATATGTTACACATAAGCAGAAAGTGATGTCCAATATTCCACACGTAGAGCTACTCATTGGGATAAATTTCATGTTTTGTTTTGCTTTTTTTCAGATTTACAATATGTTGGCTGAAACAGGAGAACTGGAAAATACGTATATAATATACACAGCAGACCATGGTTATCATATTGGGCAGTTTGGGCTGGTGAAAGGGAAGTCCATGCCATATGAGTTTGATATCAGAGTTCCTTTCTATGTCCGAGGACCAAATGTGGAGGCTGGGTCCTTGTAAGTTCTTTGCTATTGTGTGTGTGTTATGACCTGAAAATTTCTTTGTGTTCGCATCTCTAGTCATATTGACCTGGTAGCCAAATGGAGGTAAAAAGTTCTGCCCATCCTGACTCAAGTCCTGCTTATCTTTGGCAGAAAAATATGTCTACTCAGAATGCAGAACTGATAGCACAGGCTGTTATAACAAACTCAAGGCCATTGCCTTTTTGCTTGTGTGGGTGTGCAGCACAAGCCACTGCACTTTTGTGGATGTAGTTGAAAAATCACTTTGAATTATGCCCAATCTAAAAACCACTTGCATTCTTTTGAGGGGTGCAAATTGTACAGATAATTATGTAATTTTAAAGTTAAAATTATACTGTATAATGCTGTAGGTAACTGTTGCTGAACATTGGAGTCACTTGTTCAGTTTATAAAGACCAGTTCATATAATATAATCCAGTTTATAAAGATCAGTTCATATAATATAATCCACAAAGTATTCTTTTTGGCTCACTCTTTGAGACTACATGGTTAGGGCTGTTTCTCAGATGCACACAAGCATGCAGAGTATGACTTAATTAAAAGTGATACTTTGATCAGCTAAAAACTTAAGTAAATACACTTTCTAAGCAATTATTTCAGATAGCAAATATTTGCACTTAAGTAACGATTTTGGACAGAGTGCCATAACTTACTGACTAATATTTATATCAGTGTGTAGGTTTTATCATAATTAATACACACAATCTTCCACACATAATTTTTTCTTTACTGCAGAGGAATGGATCTAGTGTGTAAAATGACAGCAAATAGTTATTAAAAACATCTCATTCCATATGCTGGTTAAATTCACTGATTCACATTATCTGTAGGCAGAAAAATGTTAAGTTCTGTAGATATTGCACTGCATTTCTAATTTATTTTCAGCAGCTGTGCAGGTGAAAAAAACAGTATTACTTCTCTAAAGAGCAGGGAGGGAATCCTCAGTTGGAATGAAACATATTACCTCAGCACTGAAAGAGTTTTGTCTGCAACAGCCCAGAATTTCAAATGAGCTGGTATAGCCTTCTAAAAACATACTCTCTTTCCATTTGACTGCAGTCTTTGGCCTTCGGAGAGCCAATGCTAACATGGCCCAAGTGACTGAGCTAATGCTACTGCAACATATAATGCTAGAGACCAACCACATTGTGTCTACTGTAGTTCAAGGATCTTTATACCCCAATAGCCATAAAAGCTCTAAAACCTTCCTGCTGAATTTAATTTTCAAAGACTTCTGAAGATGAAAACATGCTTCTGTTAGAATTGGAATAGTCAGCCTGACAAGAGTCTTAACAAAACAGAGCCTGTCACAGTACAGCAAATAGCAAGAACAGGATAAAATACCTTGGAGGGGGAATACATCAGATAATAAATTGATCTTCCCTCTCTGCCTGATTTTCTTTAAATGGTAGAACTGCAGTCATCCATGTTTTGTATGAACCTTATGTTTTTCCTGCAGAATATTTGTCACAACTCCCTTTTGAGAGGGAAATTTTAATAGCAATCACTGTAGCAAGTCATTACTAACGTCTCATTTCTATTACGAAATAGGCTACATCATAATTATTAGTAATTAAAATCAAATCAGGTGCATCAATTTAATTAATCATCTGTGGTCTTGTCAGTGCCTGTTTGCTTGCTCACTCAAAGATGTAATAATTTTTGAATAGTATCTCATTAAATAGTGTGAATTTAGCAGCTTTCTTCTGTCCTGTATTTTGAGCTAGAATTTGACACTCATATTGCAGCCCATCTGGTCCCATCCTTACTGTGTGCCTGTGGATCGTAACATGGTGATTCTTTATGCTCAGTGCTGTAGAACACTGTGTGTGTAGCAGTATGCACATACCCCTTTTTTTCCCCCACTCATAAGAAATTGAGTGCCTGTCTTGATTTTTAATCCTTGTTTTTCAAAGAAGGAAAAGCAATAGCACACAGCTGATAAACAGTATGTAATATGTGATTTTGTGAGAAATTGCACACTCAACTTCAACACTGTCATAGCATGGTTGAAACAAGTGTTTTAAGGTTCAATGTAATAAACAACTGGGATGCAGGACATGAAGGAATACTAAGTAAGTTGGCTAATGATACTAAATTGGGAGGAGCTGTCGACCTTCTCAAAGGCAGAGAGACCTTGACAAATTAGAGAGATGGGCAATCATCAACTGTCTGAAGTTCAACAAGGGCAGGTTCTGGAATCTACACCTGCGACAGGGCAACCCTGGAGATACAGACAGACTGGGGAGCAAAAGGCTGGAGAGCAGCTGTGGAAAGGGACCTGGGGGTCCTGGTTGATGGCAAGTTGAATGTGAGTCAGCAATGTCCTGGAAAACAGGAGGGCCAACCATGTCCTGGGGGGCATCAGGCCCAGCATTGCTGGCTGGGCAAAGGAGGAGCTTGTCCTGCTCTGCTCTGTGCTGGGGTGGCCTCACCTTGAGCTCTGGGGACAGTTTGGAGCACCACAAAATTAGAAGGGTGTAAAGCTATTTAGAGAGTATCCAAAGGAGGCTATGAAGATGGTGAAGAGTCTGGAGCTTTATGAGGATCAGCTAAGGTCACTTGGCTTTTTCAGCCTAGAGAAGAGGGACTGAGAGGAGGCCCCATAGCAGTATACAACTTCCTTTTGAGGGGAAACAAAGGGGTAGACAGCAACACCTTCTCTCTGGTGACTGGTGACATGACCCAAGAGAACAGCATGAAATTCTGACAGGGGAAGTTTAGGTTGGATATTAGGAAAACACTCTTCTCCCAGAGGATGGTCAGGCACTGGAACAGGCTGCCTGGGGAAAGCAGTCGTGGCACTGAACGTGCCAGAGCGCAAGACGCATTTTGGGCAATGCTTTTAGGCACCTGTTTGGATTCTTGTGGTGTCCTGTGCAGAGCCATGCATTGGACTTAGAGATCCTTGTAGGTCCATTCCAACTCAGGACACTCTATGATTCTGTTAACATAAATGGAAAAAACTTCTGCAAAATCAGACCTATAGTAAAACCAAGTCACATGATTAAAAATTCAGGGCATTCATTTAGCTACTGAATTCTGGGCTGTGCAGCTAGATGCTCTGATCTATGAACTCATATTTAGCTGTAACGGTTCAGTGGATTTGGGAATTGAAGCTATCTGACTACTTGGGTGTTGGTGCCAGTGTTTTAACCAAATTTGAAGTCAGATTGAGTTCAGATGTGCTGTTAACTGTGGTGTCTGAGGAGCATATGCCATACTCTGCAAAGTACCAGAGCATGGCTATTTGTAGTTTTTGCAGAATGTGCAAACTTGTGCCCTTTGAAAGATCATTTTAGTTAAAGCTGTTATTTTCTGTCTCTTTCCTTCCTAACTGTTCCCTCTGTGCTGTTTTTTCTTCATCCCTTTCCTTTTTCTATCTCACACTGTAAATTAACAGCCACTTCTAGTTTATTACTGTAGGGTCTAGCAATATATTTCGCATATTCTCTTCAGAACATGCCTACTATGATAGGAGCTGAGGTACTTATTTCTATACCAGATTTTGAAGCAGGTTAAACATGTGCTACCTGCCAAATCTACTTTTTAAGAAAGTCTCCATCCAGCATTTTTGGCAGACATTTTGATTCTGTAAGGCACCCAAACAGTTTTTCCAATGCTTTCTCACATTTTGAAATGCTTTTAAACTGTCATTTGCAAAAATCAATTAACTTTGCTTTATTAACTGCTTTGCTTTCTCAAAAATGCTCTAAAGTGTTAAATATTTGTATTAGTCCCCTTGAGGTTATGCAACTTATCTATATATTATATATTAATTCCCTTCATGGAAAGGAATCAGATTGTGTCTTATTTGCAGATATCACAAAATAAGCTTTTTCAGATCCTTGGACTCTGTGGAAGCTGGAGTTGCTTGGTATTATTGTATAGACTTCAAACTGTGTTCCCCTATATGTTTTTTTTTTTTTCAGGAATCCTCACATTGTGTTGAATATTGATCTTGCACCTACAATTCTAGATATTGCTGGATTGGATATTCCATCTGATATGGATGGTAAATCCATTCTAAAGCTGCTGGATTCTGAGAGACCAGTAAATAGGTAATAAATGGAAATGTTGTGTGGAAACATGCATGTGTTTGTACAAGAGACTGAGCAAGTGTTCAGCAGCATGCAGAAAATTTTAAGGAAAGTATAATAAAATCACCATCTATCTGACTACATCATTCTCTGGAAAATCTGAAGACTATTTGGCATGTACAACTCACTTCAGTTACTAATTTTCATTTTGGCATGTTCATATTCTAGATGTATGACATGATGGCATCTCTATATACTAAATGTAGTCTGTGTAGGAGTGAGAGGGCTACACATGAAGATCTTTAGCTATGTGAGTTATAGATTTTAAATGTCTCTGTGGCATCATTTGTAGCAAAGCATTTCATATTGAATAAATAGTAGAATAATTTAATTGAAGGTGTTGGTTGTGTATCAGACTATAATATAAAGACAGGCTAGCACTTAAAACTGCAGTTACTATTTAAGACTTTCCGTCAGTACTTGCATTGGGAAAAGACAGAGCAAGAGAATGAGACTTGCTAGAGAATGCTTACAAGAGACAATCAGCAGTAAAAGAAAGATCTATTTGCTTTACAAGTAGGAGGGAAAGGGGGAAAAGGAGGAACTGCTTTAGAATAGGATACTTTGTGGGTAGTATGCAGGTTAAGAGCCCAAATTTGAGTCAGAAAATCCTGATTTAATTTGTGATCCTTTGTGAACAAGAACAAGTCTGTAAATCCCTTGTGCCTTAAATATGCTCTGTTGAAGAAATTGTACTTTGTAAACCTGTTGTGGATTTTGTCCCAGAGAAAAATATGTCCTGTGGTTTTCACTGGGAAGGCATATGTGCATGCTTCATAGAGCTGGATGTTCTCTTGTGCGGTTACATGGCATGTTTCTTGTCGGAATTAGGGGTGGGAGAGAAAACTGGGGCATAGCGTGGTTACTGGTTTTGTGGGAATTACTCCTTCCTCGCCTCATTTCCTCCTAGGTTTCATTTAAAGAAAAAGATGAAGGTGTGGAGAGACTCATTCCTAGTAGAAAGAGGGTAAGGAAAGTGTTAATCACAAAGCCCAGTCTTTTTAAATAGAAGGATATTGAATAGCTAAAGGCAAAGCAGCACTCTACCGCAGTCTAAAGCCATTTAGCTGTGCCAGCAGGGACACGGCTGCAGTATGCCTAATGGCAGTGATTGTGTGATTGGAGGGAATGTATGGCCTTTGCCTACAAACTGCATAAACGTGCTGCTGTGGTGGGGGAAGGGGAGTTTACTTGGATTGAGAGATGGAAAGGCATCCCATCTTGCTTTCAGCTGCTGCCTCCCACCCTCCTGCTTGTATCATGGGATTATGAATAACCCTTCCTCTCTGCGCCTTCATACCATTCCCTCTGCACCTCTGCCTTAACACATAAATGGGGGCGTGAGGGGTTTGCAAAGTGCAGCCCTGTGGAATGAGATCTGTCTCTTCATATTGACAGTTGTCACTGCCTGTCACTCAGGCATGTAACACAGTGTCTTGATTTTATATGTTTTTGTATGCTCCCTGAGAGCATGACATGAATAAATTGTGTGTTATTGGACAGACTAAATGCGAGTTTCTACTGGACTATTAAGTTTTGACGACTAGAGGTGCTATGGACTTGGAAAATAACTACTCGTCTGAGTCTTTTCAGTGAACTGTATTTGTATCTTTGAATTAATATTATGTTAAATTTTTTTTTTTTTCCAGTAAACTGCTGCATAAAAGAGAGAATGAGAAGGTAGATGCCCAAGAAGAAAACTTTCTACCCAAATACCAGCGTGTGAAAGACCTCTGTCAGCGAGCTGAGTATCAAACAGCTTGTGAACAGCTTGGCCAGGTAGGGCATTGTACCGCTGACTGCAAGTAAGCAGTTGTAATTGGGCTAAGCACAACGCCTTCACTGTGACAATGTCCTTCACCTCATCATCAATGCCAGCATATAAATCAAATGGCTCATTCTGTGGCCTTTGCTTAAAGCTTTATTACAGCATTTATGAGATTGACTGTCAGTCAGGAAATCGCTGATTAAAGTGTTCTGTATCAGTTCTTGACTACTGTTAAGAAAACCGCCTAGGCTGTTTTAATGTTTTATTCCACAAATAGTACGTGGTTTGGGATTGATTAGCAATGAGAAGCTACAATGTACCTAACAAATTGGCCTTCTCCAAATACATATAGCTTGCTTTGCTTTGAATTCTCCCTTTAATTAATTTTGTTGTTGTTACTTGGAATTACATATAATAATGGGAAACTAACATTCTGTTAACTCAACATATCCCTCCTCTTAACAAAAACACACTGGGAAAACACGTGCAATTATGACTGGAGGCAGACTGTGTGTATATGGGCATAAAGCTCATTGATTGTGTGTCATTTCCCTTGTTGCATAACTGTTCTGGGCAGATATGACAATATGTTCACTTTAGATACAAGTTACATAGGAGAAATGAATGGGAAAAAAAATTTAGGGTAGTATCAATACATGGTCTTGACATGCACAGAAGAGGATTTTGTAAATTTGCCAGAGCAGTGCAAAGGCATAGTATAGCTATCTCCAGAGAATTCATCGCTCTTGGCAAAATTGACTCTGTGCCATTGCTCTCTCACCCAGGCATGGGTCAGAGAACCCCCTTCCAAGGGCTGCAAACACATTCTGTGGACAGTGGGGTGAAGGTAAATGGGTCCACATGCTATTGTTGTTAGACTCATATCCTGGCAGCTCAGAGGGCTGTCAAGATAAGTCAGTCTGTGGAATATAACTGTTCTTGCAGACAGGATCTGAATGACCTACCAAGTATAGTCAGTAGTGGGCTACTTAGGCTGCAGTAGTTCATTTTTTGCTGTCAAAGGCCATGCTCCATGCTTCTGGCTCTATTGATCATGTAGTTCGGTGCCCCTGTGAAATGAGTCCATTGTTCCTAAGGCATTTGGATCCAATTTATATGTATAAGAATTTTCCAGGTGTTCTTTTCCTCCTGTGGCTTCTGTGTCAGATTTAGGATACAGAGTGATAATAATGTCCTGTTCTTTGTAAAAAATACTGAACTTAAAGTATATGCAGTAGTTTATTGTCATCAGATGTCTTGGGCTGAAATTTTAGCTGAATGGGAGCAAGCCATTGTTTTATGAGTTTGTAATGTTATTTGAGGAACTGGAGGAAAATGTATTGTTTCTACTACAAAATCATCCAGTAAGTAGTATGGAGAAATACAGCTTTTCTTTTTCCATCACTATTTTCTCCTTGAGAGATGTTTAAACTTCTTGTCTTTGTCCTCCCAGTTAGTGTGAACATTACTGTAAAAACAGAGGGAAGAGAGACTTTCCAAGTCCATATTGTCACTGTGTCTTTGTATTTGCATAAGGTAACCTAGCTACACTCAGACTGTCTTCCTCTAGCATGTCTCAGTTGTGGAAGAAAGGGGGAAGGCCCTGTAATGTCTGCACACATTCACAGGCTTATGTTTTCTTCCATGGATGATAAAATATCTTTTACCTCTTTAAGTAGTGGGTATAAAATGTCAACTCCATAGTCAGAATTACCAATAAATTCCTAAGTATAGATGTGCTAATAACAGATGCTTGTGCTACATCCTTATTGTCAGGAGACAGAGAGGAGAAGAATTGTTTTGAGCAGTTCAGTCAGGCATAATTGGAAGTGATAGGATGAAATTGAGCAAAAAAAGAAATTTACATTGGACATCAGGAAAAATTGCAGAACAATCGAGTCAATTAAAGTCTGTGAAGGGCTCTCAAGGGAGTCTCAATCCATCTAACCCCTACTCTAGAGAATATGTCCTAGTAGTCTGTGTAGACAATAGGAATAGTGTGAGATGAATGTGCTTATTTGAGAATAAATCCGTGTCTTAAATATGGGTGCACTCAAAATCTTTTCAGACTGAAGCAAGACTAGCTTCTCAAATGACAAATGGGTGTTGTCGGTTTGCTGGTACTGTTCATAGCTCTACGTAAGTAAGTAGAATGAGCCCAAATTAATAACATACCACTGCCTTGGGGAGTTGGAGTTATGCAGATGTAATGGTTATTTAACAGATGTCTCCTGATGCTGCAGGACTCTCTATTTAATAGTACCTGGAGTGTTCACTACAAAAAGTGAATTTTCACATCCTGATGCAAAGATAAAGAGAAGTCTGGGTCAGAATTATTTGAAAGCTTGTTGAAGTCGTTGTGACTCTTTCTTTTGACTTAAACAAGTTTTGGGGACCTGCTATTCCATGTACAGAGAAATCTGAGCAGTCCCAGGGAATCTGAAGTATGAGCAGGAGACAAGAAGCACAAATGGAGGACAAAGACTCAGAAGGGGAGTGAAGGACGAGGGACAAGGGCAGAGTTTAAAGGAGAAGTAAAGAAAGGAGAGGTGAAGAAAGCTTTGAATGTGAGATGGAGAATTTGAAATTCTGCTTTGTGAGGGTGCAAGTTTGTGAATACATTTCTATTGCCACAAAATGATCTTCCCTTGTAAATCTGTCACCCTCCTTCACCTATAATCATTTTGATAAGAGAACACCAAGACATGGAGATGAGGCTATTCATGGTGTTTAAAACCTTGTTTCACAGTCCATTATGTGGCATTTTTTGGGCACCACTAATATATGTAAATTCTTCCAAGAGCAATGGGAATCTGTATGTTGCCATGTTTTCTTTTTCAGTTATTAGGGTTTGGTCTGTGTTAGTTATTTGCATCCAACAAAGGGTGACTGTAGACCCAGACGAAAGAGCAGCTCAGCATTTATATTCGAGGATTTAAAGAGATGAGCTCTTCCCACATGAAATAAAAAAAATATTTATCCTAGTACCTAATGGCTTCCACATAAATATTTTCTTTTCAGTATAGTTTGGCCTTTCATTCAAAGCTGTCTGGTGAGTGGAAGCTGACCCACTTTTATCTGGTAGCTTGCATTATTGTGCTTTTATGGAAGCCAATTATGATACCAGCATTGCTCTGTAGAGTATTCCCAGCAACTCCACAGTATCATAACAACAGCTGCACAAAATCTCCCTCTAAGTAAGTTGCCAATTTTGTGCATGTTTGATAAACATGCATTACCTGCAGCAGTGCTGATTGCTATAGGGAATCTATGCTGTACACGTAAAAACTCCCAAAATTAAAAGACAGTAATTTTTTCTTTAGCAGGATCTGGCATAGTACAATAATACTGCCAACTCATGAAAAGAAATAGTTGCCTGATTTCGCGTTATTTCCTTTTCAAATACATTTTATTTTCAGAGTTTTATTTACATGCAAATCTGATACAAGTAGAAATTGCCTTTAAATAGCATTAAAAATGCTATTTTATATGACAGTTTTCACAGGAGAACATTCAAAACACAAATGTTAACTCTTCGTTTCTTTCAGGTGTTCTGCAAATGAAAGGTTTTGACTTAGTCTTCCCTCCAAGTGCTTTGTACTACCAGGATCATGAAGGGATATTTTCTTTTGTAACTGGCCTGAAGATACCATAAGTAAAAGCACGTCGCTTTCTCACTTGGTGCCCCCAGTTCTCTCATATAACATGCCATACCAGTGATGAAAACTATTCTGATCACTGTGTGCCTTCCTCAGCAGTTCATAACTTGCACCTCTAGATCATATTCATGATTCCACCACAATCATTATTAGCCATTGTTTACTGCCAAGGGAGGAGCAATAGAAAAAAAAATTGCTTATATTTTCTCATTTTTCTGAGGCCTCTGTAGCTTGAGGTTATATCAACCAGACCTAGGAAACAGTGTCATGTTTTAAAAGGAATTCCTTTAAAAATTGGGAAGAAAGTTTTGGATCTCTCTGTCTTTTAGGGGTTTTGGTACTTTTGTAGCTAATTGAGATATCCTGAGGCTACGAAAGAATTTAAGTTCTGTTGATAAGTGAAGTATATCAAGCCAGCTAGAGTCCAGATAACTTCAATAGCTCTTTTGGCAGATCTTTGGAGTGCCTGAATTTCAGAACAAGTTGCATGTGGTCAACTTTCAGGATCAAGTTCTTAATCTGTGATTGCAGCAAGAAATGACTTGCTGATAACTTCATATATAAAAATTTTATCAGCCCTGAAACTGATAAAATTAGGAGACATTAAACCATGAAAATTAAAATCATGATGATTTATTAAGGCTGTTATCAAGGATTGTATTCCTTATGAGGAACTGTAATTAACAAAACTGTTTTCCTTCTTGGGCTAGAAATAGCTTATAATAATTTCCAGAGGCTATTTTACTTATGGAACTTTTTTGCTTGTTGCTTCACAAACCCAAGAAATTTGCATTTCTGGATGAGAGATTTTTTAACTCCTTGTCCTTACGGTATTGGTTGTTGTAAGTAGCTTACTAAAATTGACACCAACATTTAAAAAAAATCCCCAGCTTTTAAAAATATGCTGATATGGGTAGTGGTGTACTTCAGTTAAAAGACTACTGGATGTCGGGAAACTGACCTCAGTCTCAATGCTGTTACAGGCTCTGTGTGGAACCTCAAACAAATCAATTCCTCTTTTGTTGCTGCTGGCTTTTTCCTGCACAACTGATGTAATTTCTGTTAAGACTGCACTCACTCCTTAGCTTGTGCAGTGCCTAACAGCTGTGGCCATTTGATACCACAAGCCAGTTATTATATTAATAATAAATGAATTATATAATTGTAATATTAAAATTAGCTGAATACCTGATTCTTCATTTGCATGCTAGTTGTAATTGTCCCACCTGCCTCATGTCAGCTACAGTTTGAAGCATTAAAAAGCCCGCAAAATACTCTGTCAATAAATTGTTATCTATCTTGCAATTTTGAGGTTTGAGTGGTATGTAGTGTGTGACAACTGAAATTGAACTGAGAGTTCAGAGGACCGAATCTCCAAAAATCATGAGCTAGTGTAATGAAATAATGTCGCATTGGAATGAAAACCAGGCAGTGGTCTTCATTTATATACTGATAACATGAAGTAGAGGAAACCAGACTTAATCCTTTGCCAGAGGATGAATGGGAAGAAGGTACCAGGAGAAGGGCTGAACCCAACAAAAAAGTTAAAATGTTAAGAAAATGGTACCTGTTGGGAAGAACTAAGGAACTGGGCACAATCAGACAAAAAACAGCTGAGAAGAGAGAGCTCTGACTGCCTGAATAACTAATTATTTAAAGTCAACTAGATCAGAGAAGTAGTAATGGGTATGAGACAAGCAATGGCAATTCAAGTTGTGCATTTCCTGAACGTAATACCATTTGAGCAGTAGGACAAGCTGCCAGCAAAAACAGCAGAACAACCTCTGGCAGAGTAGGGTTTTATGTGTGTCTCTCTGGATTTTGTTACGTTGTCCTCATTAGCCCAATATAAAATAACACAAGGAGCAAACTACAGCAGAGAAGAGCTAACTAAATTGCAACTGTACTTTTCCTTACAAGAAAAGAAATGTATCCTGACTACTCATGAATCAATTAGACCGGAAGTTAGACTATTTCTAGCCATTAAAGCAGTTTGTTTGTAGCTCACCATCTAATGTGGCAGCAACATTGGGTTCAGAAAGCGTCTGTGTAAACTGAAGATGACAGATATTACTGATGTGTTTTTCTCAGGTTGCAGGCAAAGACAGAAGACTTTATTATCCTGTAGAAACTTGAATTCCTAGACCTGTTAGGGAGCCTTCCTTGCAGCTCAATGATCAAACTGATTCACTGTTTACTTTTCTGTAAAATAGGATGGAATCTCTTCAGCTTAACAAAAAAAAAAAAAAAAAAACCCCAACAAAAAAACCCAGCTGCAGAGACACAGAACGATGAATTAGGGCTCAGCTCTGAAAGATATGTGTTTCAATGGAATATTTTCTTAGCAAGGCTTATATGATCAGCTGTTTTCCCCCAAAGTAAGCAGTGTCAATTGAGAGACACTCACAGAGGGAAATGAGCGAATTGCAGGAAAAAATCCTACAGGGAAAGTCATGGCTATTTATTTCTGATTAGGGCGTCAAATAATGACTTTGAATTAACATCTGTGGTTGCTGTAGTGGTAAGAAGACATTGATACACAATAATGCAAAACCCACTTCATGATGATAAAGGCTGTGAAGGAAATAATAGGTTTTTAACAGACAGAAGAATACGTCTTTTTCTGGTAATGGGTCATTTGCATGTTCAAGGTAAATAGTGTTACTGGAAGCGAACAAGGCATCTGTTCAGTCTACGACTGCTTCCATTAAGAACCATGTTTCACAGATACTGAAGTCCTAATTTACTCTTGGGTTCGTATAGCAGGTAGTTTGGCTGGAGAGAATATGTTACCAACTGTGGTTTGTTTGTTTTATTTTCCTTTACAGTGTATATTTTAACAAGATTTCTGTTTACTGCCACTAAATTCTTTATTAAACTTATGAAGCCCAGACTCTTCTGCTTTGCAAGCAAATAGCTAGGTAGCATGAGTTGTGCAATGGGAAGTGGGATAGGGGATGAAGCAGAAGCATCAGAACAAGCTTAGCACAGCTGGTGATGGAAAACATGAGCCCAGCGACTAACTTGGCCCGAGGATGGTGGGAAATATCCAGCTGGAACAGCCTTAATGTTAAAAGGAGGTGTATGGAAAATTTTGCACAATACGAGCTTGATGGACTTCAGGATATATTGCAAAAGCTATTTATCTGATGGCTTGAGTAACTGTTCTGCCAGGACCTGCAGGAGGAAAGAAAGGTTCTGCCTTTGGAATTTTGATATGAGCTGGGATGAAGATTGTGGAGTAGTCTGGATTTTCCACTGATTTTTGTTTGGTGTTAAACTCCCCTCTCTTTCAGGACTTTCTGCTTTTGAGGTATTACAAGGTATAGATCTTGATTCAGGAACATAGCATTCGCCCTAATGAAGAAAATATCTGAAAAGTTTGGGGTAGGTGGTGAACTAAGGGCATTGAGTTTTCCTGATGGTTGAGTTAATCCACTATTTATAAATAATTGTTTTGCTGCTGGATGGCTATCATGTGTACCTGTGAGCCAAGGTATGTTTGGAGCACTCTGAAGTTCTGCATATAGAGATTTCATTAATTAAGTTATTATCTCTTAAAACATATTTTAGTTGCTTCCAGGGTTTTCCACAGGTATACATGATCACAGAATTGCGTAATAGGAAAGGTTAGAAAGGACCACATGGGTTATCTCTTCCAACCTCCCTGCTCAGGCAGGGTCATCCAAGAGCACGTGCCACAGGATTGTGTCCAGATGTTTCTGGAATATCTCCAGGGATATTCTCTACACCCTCTCTGGCCGCTATGTTGCAGTGTTCAGTCATCTGCACTGTAAAGAAGTTCTTCCACGTATTCAGGCGGCACATCCTGTGCATCAGTTTCTGCCCATTGCCTCTTGTCCGACCGGCAGCACCAAGCAGAGCCTGGTCCATCCTCTGACAGCTCAGTGCGTATACCAACAGACATGGGTGATGTCCCCTCTCAGCTGCCTCTTCTCCAGCATGAACAGGCCCAGCTCCCTCAGCCTTTCCTCAGCAGGGAAATGCTCCAGTCCCTTCATCTCCACAGCCTCTGCTGGACCTGCTCCAGGAGCTTCATGTTTCTCTTGTTCTGAGCAGCCAAGAACTGGTCACAGCACTCCAGATGTGCCTCACTAGGGCTGAGTAGAGGGGCAGGATCAGCTCCCTGACCTGCTGTCAATGCACTCCAAGACACCATTGGCACTCTTGGCCCCCAAGACACACTGTTGACTCACCGACAACTTATTGTCCACCAGGACCCCCCCAGTCCTTCTCCACAGAGCAGATGGTATGCTGTCCACTAGAAAACAATTTAAAATGCTAGAATTAACAGTGTTTAAAGTTTCTTAACTGTTAAGCAGAGGTTTTCACCATTTCCCAGCAATTCCTGCCCTTTTCCCCTAAGTTTGAAAGCATCCTGTGGAAATGACTGTATCTGATAGAGCCATGATATCAACCTAGAGAATTTGTATTTGGACTTAAAAGCAGACCAAGGGTAAGCTGTTGAATCCCAGACACCTTCACACGCATGCCCATATCTGTTCTTGGAAAAAAGTAAAAGCCTGAGATTTTCCTTCCCCCGGCTGCCGCCACTCCCATACATTCAGTGTTTGCTTCTAATGTAATTTATGTAGCTCTGCACTGCAGTGATTCAGCAATGGGGCCTGCTAGTGCATACAATATGCCCTTCAGCAAAGTCTTCGAGATGTTTTCTCTGTACCATACAGCTACACCAAAAGTTAAAGAATTATTTTTTTCCAGTTTACCTGGAGGGGAAAAAGGAGCATCACTCTCTTGACAAGAGATGAAAGAAATAGAGAAAAAATATTTTTTGGCCACATATCAGAGTACTTACTTGCAGTAATTCTCATCATGGCATTGAACTTGCTCTGTGTTGAAATTTCATTTTTCATGTATTAGATACCTAGAGCATAGAGCTCTACTGAACAGAAAATGCAGTTTATTTATATATTTTCAAAAATAAGGTTCAGATGAAATGGGAAACAGCAACAAACATTTTTACATCTTTTTTAGTTGTGAAAGGAATCATTGCTTATTCTAGTAAAATAACTTCTAGTTCACACCTCAGTCTGTACATCAATCAGTGTTAGGCATTTATAAAATTAAGAGAGCAATTTATTCTTCACATGTCAATTCTATACCACATTTAGGTAAATGTATACTGCTTTACAGATGAAGGTAATCGTGCAAAGGTCTTATTGTCAGTATCTCTTGATTTCCTAAGATTCGTTGTGCTGAAAGTTAAGCTGTGTTTATCTGCATCAGAGCAAGGCTTGGGCTGTGCAGGAGGCAGAACACAGATACAGCTCAGGAGACTTGGCATCCCACTGTATGAGGAAATCAGTGGGAACACCTTAAAACAGTTCATTTTAAATGAGAGGTCCTGCCATGGAGATAGGTAAATCTACTGTAACTGGCCACTTCACTTTTGACTTCTGTTAAAGACTGATGATAAAGCACAGTGATCCTGTTTTCTTCCTTTGCTGTGCTGCAGACAATGGAGTGAATTTCAGTGGAAAATACGGGCTTTGTTGTCCCATCCTTTGCACACCTTGCTGTGGAAACTGCTGTGGCTAAGTCTCCCTCATAGAGCTACAGGCTGCCATAAAGTATCATCTTCCTTGGAAGATGTTGCTGGTTTTATTTTTTTTTATTTGGAAAATTGTTAGTATTCCAGTGAGTCCTGGAGGCATAGGCTTAGGATTTTGTAATAGGGAAGAAAATGAACTCTTCTCAAGACTCAACAAGAAGCTGAGTGTTTCTGAGAAACTTTGTTTAAAGCAGTAGCAACTGCTACTGTAAGGGGGGTTTTATGTATCTTAAAGCCTCTGTAGCTAGTAAAGTGTTGATAAATTAAGAAGTAGGTGAAATCATTTTGTGATGTATCTGGGAACTTCCATGCCAGGTTGAAGGTAGCTAAGCTCCCTTGCCCTTGGTGAAGCTCTGACAGCAGTACAAAGGGAAGTGTGAGCAAGTTACTTCAGGTTTTGAGTAGCAGAGTGAACTGGGGATAAGGGACAGTATTTTCTCTAGTTTGAGTGCAAGAGGGAGGGGTTTCTCACTTCAGTCACATCCAGTGCAGCTCACCATTACAAGGGTGTTGAATGGAAAAAGCTGTTATGAGAGTACAGCTGAAGACTTGCACAGCTTATCTGACCCTTTTAAAGGTCATTGAAGAGAAAGGGGCACTTTTGCAGAGCAATCCTGGAAAACACTCCATCCCTGGAGGTGTTCAAGGCCAGGTTGGATGGAGCTCTGAACAACCTGATCTAGTGAAAGGTGTCTGTGCCTATGGCAGGGAGGTTGGAACAAGATGGTCTTTAAGGTCCCTTAAACCCAAAGCAGTATATGATTCTATCTGGAGAACTTCTATAAAGCTGGAAGATTTCGGTCCCACTGGGTTGAGGGTTATAAATATAAGATGACTGTCAGGATTAGGATACAGCTTGAAAATCCTTGGTTTATGCCACAGTTATGCTTCTGAAAGCTGTCACTTGCCACCTCCATGTTTTTAGCTGTAGTATTGATTGTTTAAAGGAATTTCAATTGTTGTGTCTCCAAGAAGCAAAATCAGAAACAAATGCAACAGTGTTCCAAGGAGTTGCTGTTTTGTCTGAAAATGGAAGATTACAAAAATCTGGTTTGATAATAGGTGATAGATGAGCCCCATTTTACTACAACAAGGAATATCTGATAAATTGCTAGAGCTGGCCATTAGACAGAACATTGTTGGGATAGATTTTTTTTTAATGACCAAATTTTTCTTCCAGAAATGGCAGTGTGTGGAGGATGCCAGTGGAAAACTCAAGCTGCACAAGTGCAAGGGAATGGCAAACTTGGCAGCTGCAGGCAACAGCAAAGGCATGTCCAATATTTTGCCCAAGTATTACAACAGGAATAGCGAAGACTGCAATTGTGAAGCAAATGAATACAAGCTGAGCCACTTTGGACAGAGAAAGAAACTCTTCTCCAAGAGAAGTAAGCAAACTCACTGCAACTTCTGTCTGTGCCTCAGAAAACTGTTGTTTGCTAACACACGTAATTGTCTTGACTTTCACAGGCATTGAATTGTGCCAGCATATTTCCTGTGTATCTCAACTGTGAAACAGCATGTCTCATATTGGTCAATCAGATTTGAGAATAACTGGCTGAAGGAAGAATGTTTTGTTCTGGGAAATGTAGTGCCCACACTGAAGAGGCGTGTTTCACGCTGTTACATAGGCCATGGAATATTGTTGCCTTTTTGAGCCTAGAAATGAAACTCGAGATAATGTTCTACAGCAAATACTCTAGTTTTCAGTAGCTACTGCAATGCTTGGAGCTGTTACTTCAGTAATTTGTTTTTAGTAAGGATGTGTGTACTTTGTTACAGAAGCTGCTTGCTTCTAACATCCTTTCCTTCTGCTCAGTCAGCAGAGACAAGGCTGACTTTTAAGCAGAGGTAAAGACCAAAGGGGATGACTGTTTCTAGTTTACTTGGCACAGATTAGTGCCTTTTCAGAAAACTCATTTTACTGACTCTTTTAAACTTAGTCAGACTAATATCTATATTTGAAGTATATAGTCTAATTATAGATTAGGGGCAAATGGCAACAACAGAATTATTAGTTGCCTGTAATGTTTCTTTTGTCTCACTCCACAAATACAGAGCCTTAATTATTTAGCAGATTAGTCTTTCTATATAATGACCTGGCACAAACTTCAAACACAGTTTAAATAGATTTTCTCCCATTATATTTGTCTTGCAACCTGATTAGGAGCTGCTAAGCTAATTTTTATTGAAAAAAATCACTGGGTCCATCAACTATACCTGATGTTTAAATATGGGGCACAGCAGATAATCTTTAAACAACACGAGAATTTGTACTTATATAACTACATTTTTTTTAAGTCACAGAGAAGGAAGTTAAGTCATGGGGAGTCAACAGCAGTAGGTGGAAGGCAATTAATGAGGACAGGAAAACAATTTAATGCTACCTGATAATACTTACCACTTACTTAAGTGCTTTTCATTGTTGCTTTCTAAACATTTATTAATTTTAACAACATCCAAAGGAGGTGGTTATGTGTATAATTACCTTTAGTTTATGTATGTAGGAAGTTGAGGTAAAATAAGTGGAAGTTCCTCCTTCTCGCAGAGGGACCAGAATGGTGTTTTTTACCCTGTGTTCTGCTCAGAAGAGGCAGAGGTTCCACTATACCCTTCAGCTCATGAGCCTCATTGAACCTTAAGGCATAAACTTCAGCAACATAAGATAGGATCTTGACAATCATGTTGCCATTGCTTGTGTCTTAAGTATTTGCCTCCACAGATGCTTTGTTTTTCCTTCTTCCCTCATCTGGGATGTGCTATACAGGGAAGAGGTTAGCTTGGATCTATTGACAGAGACCTTTGCATTTGGTGTGGCTGTTCTTCTACATGCACTTACCTGATAAATCACACATGAAATGCAAATGAGCACAAAGCAGTACAAGACAAGGTAACATACCAAGGTTTTTTTAAACTGCTTATGTGGAAAGCTGTCTTACTGGACTGTGGATAGTTCAGAGAATGACCTGGATACTCATGATGTGTATTTGGGTTTTTATGACCTGTTCCATGAGACTTGGGATAAAGTGTGGTCTGTGCTGGATTGCATAATCCTTAGGGCACTTTTGGGGTCTGCTACTCAGAATTTGATGAGTGCATGAGATTACATTGCAGCCCTACATGAATGCCAGTAAATGCTATTCATTAGTTTGAACCATTGCTAAATTAAAAATAGAAGTTTCTAACTGGACTAAGGGTCACATCCACATTGATGCAGTAGTTCCAAGCAATAGGGGAGTTTTGAAGGAAATGCCATGATCCCTCTGTTCTGTTGTGCACAGCAGAGGTAGATTTGCAAAAGGTCATTTTGGTGGATTCCAATCTACAGTCATTTGCAGAAAATCAGGTTCAATGCCATGCATAAAGCATGTTGTAAACCCTAATAGGGTATAAGGATTGGTCTTTCAGAAAAGATTGAAACCAGTTACATATAGTGAGAACATACGGTCTAAAAGACCAGACTAAATTGCTGGTAGAGGGGCTGGAGCACCAGATGTTTTGATAAAATAATTACTTTCTAGTGTAGGCATGGTCTAGAACAGGTGCACCAGTGCATTTAGCAGGCAGTGGTGTTTTCTAAATTGAGTGAGGTCAGTTTCAAAGGGTCGTGTCATATATTTGCCATTTGGACCATGTAAAAATACATAACTTGACTGCAAAGTTCTTAAGTGCTAGAAACACATAAGCATTAGTATTTGGTATGTCTGGGTTGACATGTCCAGAATGTTTGCTTTTTTGTCCTCTTTATTTCTTCAGTATGCTCTTGTAAGAAATATGAAACAAAGCTTTGCAGTAGGTAGAAAGTTTAAAGTAATAGTGAGCTTTTAAAATCTTCGGCAGTGTTGTGGCCTGTTATATTTTTCTTGCTGTGGATTTGATCTTCCCGTGATGAACAAGTGTATGTGATTAGAGGAATTCTTAAGCTGCATGTAGGGAAATGATGATAGGCCACACTGAATAGCAAACAAACAGAAGTTTGTACAAAGGGGCTAGAGCATTTTTATTCAAATTCTCCTGACACTCACTTTTCTTTTGAGGTAATTGCAATGCTGGAGCAAAATGACATTTTTAATAGCATTCTTTGTTACTAAAAAAAAAAAATCAGTTACTTTACAGATAATGCATTTGAAGTATTATCTTTTCAAGGGCAGTTGTGAGAAATGGGATACAGAAAAGAACCTCTAAACTTCATCCATATTTTTAGACACTAGAGATTTTTTTTTTATCATCTTTGAAGTGCCTAGTTTTACTTTGTTATAAAAAAAATTTGCTCTTTTATCTACCAAATGCAAAATATACATACATTAGTGGAAAACTTCATTCCTTTCAGGTTCCAGTGGAGACAAACATGCTGGTCAAGTGGTCCAAGACCCAGCTGGATGAGTGGGGCTCTGAAAGCAGTTGGCTTTCTTGGCTTAAATTCCTCTGGACTCCATTTCAAGACTCAATTTTGAGGTTGCAACTTCTCAGCAGTACCATCTCTAAGACAGCTGGTTTCTGTAGTAGCTGAGGAAGAGAGGCATTGGGGTTCAGAGCTTACAAAAGCCAAACTTTAATAGCTTGAAGAAGGGAGCAGCATAGATGTTTTTCGCCAAATATTTAACAGCCCTGGATCGACTGTTTGTAGACTGTGTAGAGAGGTAAATCGATTGGAGAGTAAAACTTAAACCTGGGGAGGATTGACAAATAAGGAATTAAACAATAGTATTTATGCCTGTGGTGCACTTTGCAAATGGGAGAGCACAGCACAAATTAATATTGATCTTATTAAATATTTTAACCACTTCGGAGTTTGATACTAATAACAGCACTGAGTCAGCACTGTGGCTAGCATGTTAGGATAAAGCAATACAAGCAGTCCTTTATGAGCTGCCTCAGTCCAGAGCAATTAGTTAGCTGTAAGGCTGTGTTAGTTTGATTGGAAAGAGAGGAGTAACCTGGCTCCTGGTTGTTCAGGCACATGTGTAGTCAGTGGTTCCCTGGGGCTGTCTACTGAGGGGAGGTCCAGCGTGCTGGATTGGCATATTAGACTTGGAAGGAAGGGAAATTGTTAGTTCGCTGAGCTGAACAAGATGAAATGAAGGAATGATTAGGAAATGGGAGTTTATACTTTGAATCTAATCGTTAGGGTGTAGCTTTTTGGAACTTCCTCCTAGTTTGGAAAAGATGGGAGTTTCCTTCTCATTTATTCAAACATTTCCTGAATGGGTGCCTGAAATAGGGCTGGTCTTTTGTGGCTTTTTTTATCCCTTCAGCAGCAACTCACCTGGCTTAATATCAGCAATAAAATTTGAACAACAGGTGGAAAAAGTGCAAAGATAGACAATCCAGCTGGTATTCTACTTTCTGTGTGTGGTGCTGACAAAAAAAATAGTGCTTGGCCCAGTTTCAGGTGGGAGGAGATGTTTATTTTGCTTCCCACAGTCTGCAAAATGGCTTTTGAGACTGTGCAATCTATCTGAAATAAATGCAAGGCTTATTGAAAAAAGTCACTCTGCATGAATGCCAGAGTGTGACAGCTAAGGTATTTTTTGTCAGTTTTGGTTGTTCTGCTTCTGGTTCCTTTTTGGTTTTTCCTCCCCTGCTTATTTTGCTGGGGAGATTATCCCATAGAGAAAGCTGGCTTTTCTGTGGAGCTTGGGATTGCAAGAAGGATTGATCTTCTCATGTAGCACACTGGTTGAATTTTCCCCTTATCAGATTGCAGAGGCAAGTCCCATCTCATGAGGTGTGCTGTGTGTTTCAGTCTTTTTAAATGAGAGGTGACCAAAGGAGCCAAGGGACTCAGTTGTTTCTAGAAATGTCTGAGGTAACTCCAAGCCTCATATACTAAGCAAAGCCTCAGGCTCCCCTAGGGCAGGGAGCAGAAGAGAGTCTGTGGTACTTCAGTTGTACTTTTTTCTCAAGGAATGAGATGATTGTGCCTAATGAGTGACTCGCAGCAGTTGCTGGTGGTGAGGAGGAAATACGGATAGAGGTGGACCCCATCATACAGCAGGAAAATTTAGATATAGGTTTAGATTTCATAACTAGGTTCTATTTGTGCCATTCTAGACCAAGCAGAAGAGGAATTTTGCGGAATTCGGCTGGAACAGAGAACTTTGGAAAACAGTAACAGTGGAAAAGATCAGTGACAATCTCGTACTGCACAGTGGCAATTCATAGCAAATGTTTCATTTTGCTTTTGAGCTGCAAATACAGAAGCAAAGTTTGAGGGAGTACCTAGCACTGGAGCGTGGTGCTTCATGAAGAAACTGACTGCCTGGGCTGCATATCAGGAAAACAATTGCAAAGAAAAGAATTGAGTGTGGATAAAAGCAAAGATTTGAATATTAGTCCCTTCCAAAAAAATCAAGAATCTAGCCTTGAAGAATTAATATAGAACTGGGAAAAGGCTCAGGTTGAACACTGGGAATACAACTTTAAGAAAGTGTTGCAGGAATCCTAGCAGTGAAACATTGTACGGTGGACAATAGAAAAGCACAGAGAACTAGTACCTGAGTGTGACCTGTGGCCTGGCTGTCACAACTATCGTGGTTAGTGCTGAAGGTGTGACTGCCATCTGGTGATCATGGGGGAAGAGCAAGCGTCCATTTGAATGAGCTGTTTAGTAGTACTGGTCTAGGTCATTTTCTCACTAGTACTGGTCTAGGTCATTTTCTTTCCCCTCTGCCATTCTTTTGTGTTTGCATTGTACCTGCCCTCTCGTGCCCTGAGGTATCCATCCGTCCACAACAAAATTAAGGAAGCAGCAGCTCACAGGACAACTGCAACAAACACTGTCATCCAGTTAATTCCAAACAGCACGGTATGGGCTGGGAATTTTCCTTTCAAAAGGAGCAAATTTTAACATGCTATTTCTGCCCCTCTTTCACTTCTTTTTCAATGTAGAATTCAAACCAAGCTTTGTCCGGAATCGCTCTATCCGTTCTGTATCTATTGAGCTGGATGGAGCTGCTTACAACCTGGGTTTAGAGGACGGATACCAGCTCATCTTACCAAGAAATATCACCAAGCGGCACAAGGTACAGAGAGCTGTTTCCCGTGAGGAGGAAGATAGAGACATGGGGGAATACAGTGGCACTGGTGGCATTGCAGAGTACTCAGCCCCTAACCTGATCAAAGTGACCCACAGGTACGTGCACCTGGTAGATTTTGAAAAGCTTTTGCTCTTTAAGTGATTGCTTTACATAAATGGGTGGATTGAAGTGTGCTATGCATGCTGTATCCACTTTGGATACCCAGTCCAGTTTGCTAAAATTCTCATTCCCATGTGTACAGTAGTCTTCAGTTTTGTTTTGTCAGTGCAGAGGGGCTTGAAGCTCCTGAAGAGCTGCAGCAGTGCTTTTGTGTCTTCTCCATTGGGTGGAGACAATAACCACTAATCAGTGCATATGTTTCCAGTGAGGACAAGCAAAACTCTTTGCAACAGTTGTATTTCACGTGTGGGAAACCAGGAGAAGCCTTACCCCCGGAATTCAGTGTGCAGTGGGTAATCTGGCCTGGCTGGAGACCAAAAGCCCTGACTGGAGCATGAACTGGATTTGTGTCACTGGTTGCTTTATACAGAACTTTCTGTAACCAGGGATAGGAGAGGAAAAGGTGTATTATGAATGAAGTTGGATGGACCAGGAGCATTGGGAAAGGGAACATGCTGAGAGAGAGGGAAGGCAATTGTCTGATGACTGTAAGAACTAAAAATAATTTCCTCAGTGCTGAGTCTAAGGACTGATGATGTCTCTTCAGCTGTACTTTAATTCATTTAGTCACCATTTCCACTTGTGAATTATCGGAAAATCCACCAATCATTATTGATTACATGTATTAAATTGTTTAATAACTAGCTCATGTAAACATGCAGGAGCCAGGTAGCTGCTGTTGATATCTGTGTTTTCCATTTGACTTCTGTTCACAGAAGTGAATTAGAGACTCACCAATATGAGGAAATGTAGGCATCAGAGAATTGTGCCCTCTTACCCCAGCTCTCATGAATGTTCAGGACCCATAAATCACTGTTTGTTCTTTTCTCTTCTGGAACAAATTGAATTGACTTTTGCTGCCTTACTGGGTGAATCCCAAATTAATACAAGGAACTGTCAGGAAGGTTGTGCATTATTCATAAGCCTTCCCAAGCAGAAAAGAAGTCATGGGACAACATTCATAAAGTGATTTAAAGAAAATAAAGGAGTATTGCAAATATTCAGCTTTAATTTAAACAAGCATTCAGAAATGGCTGCATGTTATTAAACCCCTAATAAACTTTCCAGGTAAATCTGCCAAGTGGTGATTTTTGCTTTCTTCTTTATTAAACAATTGTAAAGGATTGATGGATTTCACTAGGAGTTAGTGAAACATAAGGGTTTTTTATTGTCAGAGGATGTTTTACTTTCAAAGTCAGGGAGATACCCTTGAAAAATTTTATCACTTTTGTAGGGAATAGCAAAATTTCTTTCCTTCTGATTTGTTGTTTTGGGTTTCTTCCCTTTTCTTTATGGTGTAGTAACACATTTTAGAAGAAAATACATTATCCTTGCCCCTACCCCTGCATCACCTAATTATGCATTGGGAAATTGCCTCTCAGTAATGCTTTCAATGCTTGCTAGTTACTAGACATTCTTTATGTAGAAATTCTAGTGAATAAGCAAGAATTCTGTGCACCAACACTTAGATGAAGAAATGAAGCAGTCAACAGGTTCTGCTTGATAGAAATACTCTCATTGAATTTTTCTACTCAAAAATTTCCATGGCAACTCAAACTCAGACTTCTTTCCTGGCTCAGAGCATGGTTGTATTCTCTTGAATGAACATTTGTTTTTGAATTCGGCATGTCATTTCCAATCCATGGTCTCATTTGTCCTGGAGCTGTGTTATTAAGAGCAGCTGTTTGCATTGTTCTCTGTGTGTGTATATCCACTGTAACAAACAGTTTGCTTTTCCATGTCAAGGTGCTACATCCTGGAGAATGATACTGTACAGTGTGACACAGATCTCTACAGGTCACTGCAAGCTTGGAAGGACCACAAACTTCATATTGACCATGAGGTCAGTGATGTTTTCAGTGTGTGTTTTTATCGTGGTTTTCTGTGGGCTGATAGGATCATGCTAACTGTCTGTGTGTCTGTCTGCCTCTGAGTGTCTCTGTCCCTCCCTGGAACCTTTTGAATTTGCTGGCTGATTTCAGAATAGACATTTCCAAAATAATTGAATTATGACAACTTTGTGAAGACAAGATGCTGAGTGGAGGAGAGAACTGCAACTGAAGGCACAGCTGAGAAATGTCATATGCCTTATGAGATAAATAAGACTTAAAGCTGTCCCCGTCCTGGGAAAAAATTAATCTGGATCTTTTTAACATGTTAGTAGTCCTGTTCCCTAGCATACCTCTCTAAACACAGTCCTTCAAAATCAAATACATAAGTCTAAGGAAAAGTGAGCTTCATAGTTTTGGTGCTTTCAGAATTAATTTCTTTCACTTGCTAGTGCTTTTCTTAACCCTTGCACTTTGGAATTGTGTATATGGAGAACCTGCAGGTAACTTGCCCTATGAAATTTGACAGTAAAACTTTATCTGACATTTTTGTCACTAATATTCAACAATATAAGCTCAAACCCTTCACATGTATTGTGTATGAAAGAGGGTCTAAGGACCCTCTTCTAAGGACCTCGTGAGGGTGGAACAAATGCCAAATACAAGCATAAAGGATGGACCTCCTGTAATCTCTTACCAAATTACATAAATTCACAGCAAAGTTCTATGTAAGAACTTCTTGGCCCCTTTTTATTGTAGAAACTGACACACAAGGCAGATATTTAGAAACTTACTAGTCTGCTAATATTAAACAAGGGCAATTTCAATATTACCATAGTCCTGTAACTGTTTTTTCTTCAAAAATGTAGCCAATATGGAGTGTCAAAGGAAATGAGAACCCACTTCTGTCCAATTGTGTTCCTGATTTAGGGTCACAGGGCTGGATTCTTTGTGTATTTTCCTTGAACACTCTGTCCTGTGTCTACTTCAACAGTCATGAGCTTCCACTAGACTTATGGTCACTGATGGCTAATGGTAGTTCTGCAGAGACTGTTGTTCACACTGAATGACCTTGATTTTTCTGCTGTGTAAAGAACGGAGGTGGAGGCCTGCAATATTCATCTGAGTGGAAATGGGCCATGCTGTGTGTAAGCCAGACTGAACAGAAGCAGGAGTTTCATTTAGTGGAAAGAAACAGGCAGTTAAAAATAAACCACGTGGGTGGCACAATGAAGTGCTGATCGCTATCCCATGTGTCCAGACATTGCTAAAGCCTGCTATGCAAAGTGATGGAACCTTGCTGCTTTGCTTTTTCAGAACCTCTGAAGAGGGGATTTCAGATCACTCCTTCCCCATCCCTTTCCCAGTGTCAGAACAGGCTGAAATTTAAGGACTTCACTGCCCTTTGAGCAACTTTTCTCCCTTGCAAATGTGCTGTAGAGCACAAGAGGAGATGTCACAGTGGAAGCAGGAGTGGCTACCTGCCTGCAACTGTGTGTCCCCTGTTCCTCCAGCACTGCACTCCACTTTCACAGTCAGGAATCAGAGCAGGCAAACTGAACCAGCTTCCTCCTACTGTAGTTTCCTTCTGGAAAGGTAGATAATTTGGAAATGCTTGTTAGTGGTGAGAGCCATGGAAGGTAGTGAAGAGGAAGCTTTTGGTGACAGTAGAATGTGTTTGAGAAGGTTAGAATAAGACTAAATCATGCTGCTTTTTTTCAACCTCTGTCTTTGCACCTTTTTTTTTTTTTTTTTCAGATTGAAACTTTGCAAAATAAAATAAAAAACCTGAGGGAGGTGAGAGGTCATCTAAAGAAGAAGCGACCTGAAGAATGTGATTGTAACAAGCTAAGGTATTTCTTTGTGTACTGCAGAATACATGCTTGTAGTGTGCAACTGTAACTGATTTATGCCCTCACAGGAGAGATCAGGATCTGGTCTCTTCAGTGTTTGCCTGTTTGCTGTACTCCTGTGGACACATTTGGGGGAAGTTGGGCTGCTGCACAAGTACAAGGCCCACCTTCAGCCAGGCACGAGTTGATGTTGTGCACAGAGGCAATTCAAGTGGTGATGATGTAACAGGTCATGTGAGATGGCTTGTAAACCAGTTAGTTATGCTCTTGTACTGAAGATGCTGCCATTAGGTATTGGAGATTAACATTTTAAGCTGCAGGTTTTTTTCTGAAAACTTTCACAAGGGCAAATTGTCATTATGGTGGAGTGATCCACAAATCTGTTTTAAAAATAATAATATGTGAAGCATATGAATGAGGAGATGAGAGAATTTTTTCCCATTGAATTTTTTTTCAAGGCTGGAAGTATTATCTCCTAGGGTGCACTATTTAGCAGCTACATCAGGTGTGAGCAGCAGGAATTTATCAGCTGGTGGAGAGTATCTGTATTTGTCACCACCACTGACTCAGTGCACCAGATCTCTTTTTTCCATTCTACAAATGATTTGTGAATTAAGTGCAGTAGGCACTTGAATAGTTATTATGCATTAAGATCTCTCCATAGTTAGTTCTTACACAGCCAAATATTTGCAAATGGCCATAGCATTGGCCCACTGATTATGTGGAAAGGAAGTTCACAGAACCATAGAATGTGAATGTTTGGAAGGCACTTAAAGATCATCCAGTTGCAACCACCACTGCCATAGGCAGGGACACCTCCCACTAGACCAGGTTGCTCAAGGCCCTGGTTTTGAACACTGCCAGGGCTGGGAAAGCTACAGCCTCCCTGGGCAGCCTGTGTACCAGTGTCTCACCACCCTCACAATATAAAATTTCTTCCTGATACCTAACCTAAATTTCCCCTTTCAATTTGTACCCATTGCCCCTTGGGCTATCACTACAGTTCCTGACAGAGTCCCTCTATGGCTTCCCTGTAGGCCCCTTCAGATACTGGAAGGCTGCTCTGAGGTCTCCACGCAACCTTCTCTTCTTCAGGCTGAACAGCCCCAACTTTCTCAGCCTGTCTTTGTAGGCTCCAGTATGTTCTCCAGTCCTCTTATCAACTTCTTGGCCTTCTCTAGACTTACTCCAACAGTGCCATGTCATTCTTATGTTGGGGACACCAGAACTGTAGAGAGTGCTCCAGGTGGGGTCTCACAAGAGCAGAGTAGAAGGGTAGAATCCCCTTCCTGGACATGCTGGCCATGCTCCTTTGGGTGCAGCCCAAGATACATTTGGCCTTCTGGGCTGCAAGTGCTCACTGTGGGCTCATGTTGAGTTCATCAGCCATCACCCCACATCTTTCTCTGCAGGGCTGCTCTCAATAACCTGTCTACCCAAACTGTAGGTTTGTCAGAGATTGCCACAATCCAGGTGTAGGACCTTGCACTTCCCTTTTGTTGAACCTCATGAGGTTTGCATTGGCCCCATCTCTCAAGCCTGCATGGCATCTGTTGCCACTAGTGTGTGACTGCACTACACAGCTTGGTGTCGTCTGCAAACTTGCTTAGTGTGCCCTTGATCCCACTGACCATGTTGGCAACAAAGATGCTTGAGCATTATCGGCCCCTGTACAAACCCCTGAGGGACGCTACTCGTCACTGGTCTCCATGTGGACAATAAGGCCTTGAACACAATTCCTTGCATGCGACCAGCCAGCCAGTTCTTTATCCACCGAGTGACCCATCCATCAAACCCACGTCTCTACAATTTAAGAGACAAGGATGTCATCTGGGACAGTGTCAAATATTTTATATAAGTTCAGGTACACATTGTCAGTTGCTTTGCTTCCTCCACCAACTCTGTAGCCCCATCACAAAAGGTTACTGAATTTTCAGGCACAGTTTCCTCTTTGTAAAGCCATGTTGGCTGTTGCCCATCACCTCTTTGTTTTCCATGTGCCCTTACCATAGCTTCCAGAAGAATCTGCTCCATGGTCTTGCCTGGCATAGAAACAAGACTGCTCTGTGGTGTCCTGGGTCTTCTGCTTTCCCCTTTTTAAAAATGGGCATTACATTTCCCTTTTTCTAGTCGTCAGGGACTTCACTTGACTGCCACAGTTTTTCAAAAATGGTGAAAATGGCAGCTTAGCAACTTTTCATGCAAGGTCCCTCGGGACCCATGAATAAATCTCATCAGGTCCCACAGACTTGTACACATTCAGGTTCCTTAGATGATATCAAACCTGATCCCAACCCAGGTTCAAGCACACCTGAAACCCAGGGGGCGAGCTCTTGTTCGGCAAATAAGCACAACAGAAAATCTTTCAAAATCAAAGGGTAACCCAAGCAGAAATTGCCCCTGAGAAAAGCTGTTCAGAAAGAGACCCAGGAGCACCTTCTCCTGCTCATGGTGATTACAGAGCCAGCTCAGAGGCTGCTGAGAGCCAGGTATCATCAGGACTGCAGCCACAGTGATAGAATGGTATGGGTATCACCAAAAAAGCCAAGCTGTATCTGAATGGAATCAAAACTGCAAGGTAGCTGTGCGGTTACCTGTGGCTAAAGCACCGTTTACCAAGTACATTCTGTGAGAAGGCGTGGATAAAACTTCTCTATCTCATTGGTGTCATAGAATGCCTTTTGGAACATAATGCTCAAAACCTTGGAGGTGCAACATACTCTACAGATAGGAGGTATAAAATTGTTGTGGATTGTGGATGTTGCCCATGTGGATCCTGCAACGTATTTTCAGCACCAGATCACTAAACTATTGAGAACATCAATTTCCTGGGTTACGGGGATCCATGTCAAAAACCACTGAAGATACATCATTCTAGATGGCAAACAGACAGAAAGTTTATATTGGTTTATAATCCACTGCTTTCAAAACTGATTATCTGAGTTTACGTGAACTGAGCTTATTTAATATATACTGTAAAGATAAAGTTATTTTTTTGATGAATGTTTCATGGAAAATGTAAAAAAAGGTTATTTTTCAGACTGATATAGGGTACACTTATATTTGTGCATAGCATTAATAAGATGATTAATCCCATTTAAATCAATGAAGTTAATCATCTGAGTTATATATGGTCAAGTGTTTGCATTGCAATTGCACTGATTTATCATTTAGAATTATTTAATGAAATGCCCAGCATCTGTGCAAGATAAAAAAACTGACTGAAGAAGATAGTTCTATAATAATCTTACTTCATTGATTTGTTACACTGATTAAATTTATGAAAGCTCCCAATAGCATTAAGAATTTAGAAGATTTGTTTTGAAGGGAATTTTAATCTGTCAGAATAAAGTACATCTAAACTGAATTCACATGTACTGTTTAGAAAACAACATTTATTAAAATATGTTTGTGTTTTCTGATTTGTGTACGTAGTAACTTTATCAATAAGAAAATATTGCCATTGACTGAGGCTGTTCTTTTTTTTTTTTTAACTTCGGTAATTCCACAGAAAGGAAATATCTGCAAAATTGTGTAAGAGTTTCTGGAGACAGAGGCAAAGCAGTAGTAACCCAGCAAGAATGTGTATGTCTGCTTACACTCTGCATATCTCAGAATATATTAGACATTGCTCTTGCTGGGACAGTTCAATCCATCTTTTTAAAGTTTTTCTGGAACTTCTAGCCAGTAATAATGGAGGACAACCCTCCCCAACCCTAGAAAGTACAGCTGGTATTGAACTTCTTCCACTCAGAAGGAAAATAACAGGAAGGTGATATAAACTTGTCATTATCTGAACAAATTAGTGAATAATTCAGTTGCAGAAATGTAATTTAATTACTAATCTATTTATTCTATGTGCTTTGTGTAGGGAAACTACAATAATAGTAAATTGTAGCTGGATATGGATATACATTTCAGTGCAGTGTTAGCACACTGGACAAAGGATCTGAGGACACAGAGGCACAGTGAGGCTGGGAAGTGCCTGACCCAGTTGAGCGAGGTTGCCTTTATTCATCACATACACTAATAAATTGAAGGGAGAAGTGACACCAGTTTACATCTGCTGCAAATCCAGTCTGATAATGTTGTAGGAACCTGGGCAGTTTCTTTCTTTTGTTCACCAAAGATGCTGTTTTTATTTTTCAGTTACCATTCAAAACAGAAAAGCAAACTGAGACACAAAGGAGCCAGCCTTCATCCTTTCAAGTAAGTGAAGGCCTTTGAAAGAGGATGTGCAAAGACATTAACTTTTGGTCTGTACACACTAGTTACGCTCTAGGAAAAAGCAGTAGTATTCAATTTCTCCTGTATTAAAAAGCATAAACACAGAGACGCCTGAGCAAGGAACTAATCCCATATCAAAATGCTTGTAAATTCTGAGATAAGGTTTCTGCTTTGAAAAATTCCACATTGCAAACCTCAGGCCTATGAGCCCCTTTGGCTGCTTTTTCCCCCCCCAGTGCTGTTGAGTTGCAGAGTCGTCTCCATGTGTATGAAATGCCATTTAATTAAAAAATAATGATTCTTTCCCTCAGAGCAGCTTATTAGTTAAACCCAAAGTAACTAACTTTGGGGTTTTTAAGGTGTGTTCAAGTCCAACAGAGTTTGCATGACTCTAATGTTTTATGTGTGCAGGAAAGCCCTACAGGAGAACGACAGGCTGTGGCTGCTGCGAGAGCAGAGACGGAAGAAGAAACTGCGCAAATTGCTTAAGAGAATTAAAAATAATGACACATGCAGCATGCCTGGTCTGACCTGCTTCACCCACGACAACCAGCACTGGCAAACTGCTCCCCTGTGGACACGTAAGAATACTGTAAACTAAGGAATAGGTGGGCTAGTTTTGGCTAGACTGTGCTGAGATGTTGGGTTGCTAGCAGTTACTGCTTTTATTAGCTCTGTAACCAAAGCCATGCAGTCTTCTCCACAGTAAATAATTTCTCTTTCAGTGTTGTAATTATTCTTGCAGAAAAGGCAAGGAAATAAAACCAATGGCAAATAACCTACAGATATTGAATACTGTACAATGATGTGCATAGCATCTCATCATCTGGAATGTTTCCCAAGCAGAGAAAGCAACTAGACAGATGTTGCTTTATTTAGTCATGCCATGTGGGTTAAGTATGCACAGAACAAGAAGCTGATGCTGGAAGGCATTCTCTGCTTTAGAGTTCAGGAGTGAGAGTGAGAGTAACTGTCTATGAATAAAATAATACCATAAACAGAAAGTAATTATCAGTGCTGAAGACAAAAGCATGTAGCTTATGTCTTTATAACTCTTCAATTTGCAGTGGGCCCTTTCTGTGCCTGTACCAGTGCCAACAACAACACATACTGGTGTTTGAGGACAATCAACGAGACCCACAACTTCCTGTTCTGTGAATTTGCAACTGGATTTTTGGAGTATTTTGATCTCAATACCGATCCATATCAGGTATCTGATCATAGACCTTGAGATCACAGCTCGAGAAAGACATCATTGTTCCTTATCAACAATAAATTGAAATTGCACAGCAGTGCTGCAGGATGTAGTTAAGGCCTGTATCATTTAAACTAGTATAATTTGACTCTTTCCTGTTACAAATAAACTACCTGTATTCCAAAAGTTACCAAACTGCAGAGCAATAGTTACTAACAAGAAACCCCTGGTTATTGCAGCTAATTAATGCAGTGAATACGCTCGACAGAGAGATTCTTAATCAACTGCATGTCCAGCTCATGGAACTCAGAAGCTGCAGAGGGTATAAGCAATGCAATCCAAGAACTAGGAACATGGATCTAGGTAAGTGCCTCTCCTGTTGCACTCACAAACTCCCCAAAGGACATGAGGCTTGTTCTTACCGTTATGAAACTTGAATCAGTCAAAAGGATTTTAGGATTTCTTTATACTAGTAATGTCCTGCTGAGGCTTATAGCTATTCTCAGATTTTTGTATGTGTTTAGTTTTTGTTATGTCATGTTTTTAAGATGAAGAATGATCCCTAGCATAGGGATAAGTATTGCTGAGATGCAGGAGAAGATGAGGACCAATGCTGGTGAAAGAGGGAGAGAATACCCTAATAGCCACTATGAAGCTCATAGGTCAGCTCAAGCTGGAAGGGACTTCTGGAGGAGTTCTGCTCCAAACTTGTGCTCAGTGCAGGGTCAGACATGAGGGCACACCCAGTTAACTCAGGGTATCAGGTAATTTGTTAAATTCTTGAGTCTTTTTTAAAATGTGATTTACCTCATACAGGCAATTGTTAGTAACACTTAATTTTTCTTCATCTAGGACTTAAAGACGGAAGCTACGAGCAGTACAGGTACATTTAAAAGAAAAAAGTTATATATTATTCTTAAGTACCCTCATGCTGAAAGAGCAAGTGTGGGATTGGGAACCACATAGAAAGACCTGGCCTAAAAGGGCATTTGAAAGATCTTTCCACCCCAGTTGCTTTGAAACATTGGAGCTATTTGTTTCAATGTTACAGCATGTTTGATCTTGCAATCAAAATTCTAGCTGAATTCTTCTTCCTCATCTTTCAGACTGCAGTGCTGGTTGTTTCTTGGTGATGGTTAATTTTTTTTTTCTTCTCCTTTTGCTGCTTGAAAATTAGGCAGTTTCAGCGTCGAAAATGGCCAGATGTGAAGAGAGCCTCATCTGCCAAGTCACTGTGAGTTGGGAGCAGTTCACCAAAAGCATTAGCTTTTACTAAGCTTTTCCCTTCACTTCTCTTTTTGCATGCAGCATCTCTTTTAACATCATCATCTCTTCTCATGGAATGCTTAGGAGGAAAGTCCTCTAAATTATGCAAAAATACGATACTGCCATCATTATTTAAAACTATTGCTGTACAAAACCTCTTGGTACATGTTTTTTCGGGAATCTAGGAGCATTAAGGTCAGGCCAGTTTCAAACAAGTTAAGGTAGGTGCTCAGTTGAAGAAACCAATTGTGGTCAATTGTCAGCAGAAATTAAAGACCAATAGATTGGTTTTGTCTAAATTTAAACTACTAGCAGCTACCTAATTGGTTTTTCACACAATCCAGAAAGAACAAAACCGATTGTAATTTCTCATGAGCGCAGTGAGGTGGTATCATGTATTTTCTTGCTCTTTATCCCACTACAGCCTTGTGTTGTGAGCAGAAAGAGGAACTTAAAACAGAAAGCAGACTACAAGACAGATTTGTATCTAAAACTGCTTCTTTCTTACTGAGCTGCCCTTTAAAACTTGATGATGATCTGGCAGTTCTCAAACTGCCAGAACTCAAAGGTGAGGTACAAATTTAAATATGTTAAAAGCTTACAGTTGCCTGTTACAGTCTCTCAATCTCTCCTTAAAAAGAAGGCAGAGACTTCAATTCACTATAAATCATAAAGTGCTCTCAAATGGTAAAGTGGAAAATTTAAGTACAAGTCCCTTCCTAGGCACAGTCTGATCTTCTTGCCCAAGAGGATTTGCTCGTAAAAGGCGGTATTTTTTTTTTTTTTTGTAATTGAAGAGATCTAAGATTGGCTTTCGAACCAAAATAAAGGTCAAAATAACAAGCTTTGTACAGGTTGAAGTTTCAAACGTGGATTGTTTCTGTCATACACCTGCTATGCTTTTATAGGTGGTTCACAGTGTTTCCATTTTTTTTTACTGCATGGAACCATTAAAAATATCTTTCTAACTACTTTCTACTAGAATGTTATACACTAAACTGCATTTGTTTCATTTTAAAGAGGACCACTGTGGGAAGGCTGGGAGGGCTGATCTCCCCCAGATGCTGCACCTCCATGAGGATACAAACTGGCCAGGACTTGAATCCACAGACTAAAAGAATTGTAACATTCGCCTGAAGGACTCGATAAACTTTGAGGCTGCAATAGATAGAATGTTTGCACTGGTGAGTGGGTTAAATAGAAGCTGTGACATTACGGGAAATGCTGTCAGAAATACAGGTCTCTGAAATCCACTATTGTACCTGCTTTTTTGCTTTGGATTATACCTCATCTGCTTCACAAGGCATTTTACTTCAAGAAGACACAACTAACGTTGATTCAGGAACTGACAGAGGAGGAAACCCAGCCACATCCCAAAGAGGACTGCCATTGCAGCGGCACTGTTTGCACAGACAGTTGGAGGGACCTTAAAACAATTTCCAGTTCACCAGTATCTTCAGGTGTCATGAGAAAAACTTCAAAGCCAAGTACAACTCTAAAGCAAGATTTAGGAAACAAGGATGCTTTTGCTTATCACTGGGTAAATTAATGGCTGGAAAGAACTTTGAAAAGATTCAGGAACTGAAGTCAGCAGCACTGAGTGTTCTCAACACCATGGAATTTCTTCAATTTCCTCTGAGGATACATTTTAGTTCCATGTCTACTTGTTCATCGTATTGCTGCCTCTATGAAGATTAGAGAAAATCTTGACTAACAGGATGCCAGATTTTGGGAGGGGTTGTGTAAATATTTATCAGTATACTGTTTGAAAATAAATTCCTTCAGGTTGTGAAGAAATTTGTTAATAAAAAAGAATGTAATGCCCACCCACCATTTCTCAAAATGTTACTTACTGTTGCATAGTATGTCAGAATTTGTTCATTTTTAAAAGTACTGAAAAATTTCAGTAAATGTGCGTTTTAAATTTTCCAAAATCAGATTTGTATGAAGTTTTTTTATGTGGTAATATTATCCTGTATGTTCAAAACCAAAACAGTTCATTTGAAAAAACAGTGTTTGCTTAGCAGTGTAACTTTTACATTATTTTTAAAACGGCAGCTCTGAGAGTTCAATACTTGTAGTCAATAAAGAATAATCTAGTTATACTTTAGTCTGCAAAAAAGTAAATGTTCTGAATGACAGTTACTGTTTAAAGGCTTTCAAAGGGAAAAAAACCCTATAACTTTGCTAAGGAAGCACAGTGTACAGAATTATTCAAGTAGTTTCATAAGGACATTATTAAATGTGTTGTAGTACAGGCACTAGTGGTGAGATTTGTATTTATAATTTCTTTCATGTTACTTTGCTACCTGTGTTTAAAGGCACGTGCCTGAGGGTGCTGATGGGACAGGCTCAACCAACGGTGGCGTTCACTCCTAACAAAGAGGTATTATTTTCAAAATGCAAATGTAACTTGTCCCTGTAGAAATGCAGTGTAAAAATAGAGCACAGAAATTATTTTTAAACCCTTCCTGGTTTTGCAATTAGGAAAATCAAGTGGAATCATATCCAGGCATATCCCTGGTACCACAACCCCATACTCAAAAAAAGTACTTGAATTTAGGAAGTGAGAAAAAAAAACCCTGCTCAAAAAGCAGAAGTGGAGTCTTTGTATGTGCTAAGTAAGACTGGGCTCGAGTATTTTTATCACATGTGGTAAGTCAAATACACTACCCAAAACTTTCCTGCAAGCTCTTTTTCATTTTGGAAGTAAAATCTGAATGTCTGTCTTAATCTCACCATATATTTTCTTTATAACTTGTTCCAATTTCATGGATAATCAGAAAAATCTACTAGATGAGAGCCTGTATCCATACAAGTAAGTAAAAAACCACTCTGTTTAAGTTCACCAATAAAAACACATTTTTGCTGCTTTCCAGAGAAAAGTTTTAGCCATCTGCCATTCCCAGTGTGCATGAAAGAATATGGGATTCAATTTTTTTAAAATTTGCACTTACTTGTGTTTAGCCTATAGTCTTTGACAAGGTGAGGCTGTGATTGTCAAAATCCTGTAGGCCCAGTGTTTCTCTTCCTGTTACTTGTCAGTCAAAAGGGTTACAAGTTATCTTGTCCCTTTATAGAAAATACTGAGCTGTGGGACTTGTATATGACACAAGAAGCAGCTGCTATTTAACGAAAGGTATGTTGTTGCCAAGTTTGGGGAAAGATACCCCCTCTTCTTCTTTCAGCTCTTCTAGGGACTGCTATTTTAAGTTGAAAAAGACAAATTCTAGTTGGTGCCAATCCTAAATGTGTGGCTCATAAGTGAAAGGTGTCAGTTGTTACTGCCTCAGCTTTTACAGCCAACTAGGAAAAAATGTAAATCATTCTTTGTTATACATAGTTTTCATCAGTGATAGCAGGGAATTTTCTCTGACCTTTGCAGGGTAGAGTTATCAGCCTTAAAGCATTAGACAGCTCATACAATTGTCACCAAGCTCTGATTTTAAATAGAAACCTTTATTTACATTATTATTAACATCCAAACACATCCAAACATCCAAACATCCAAACCAGAAGGGCAGTAATACCTTACAACCAACTCTTTTATAAACCAGTCACCATGATTTTTCTGTTTTGCAAAATAAAGACATAGGTATTTTAAGCAATGCTTATAATGTAAACTAAACTTAGATGCAATTTTCAATACTGTATGCCTTCTCCTGAGAATTTTTAAAAATATTGCTCTCAGAATTACATGGTTTCATACTCGCTGTATCATTCTGTCCTCTGGTAGTCTGCACATAAATTCTAAAATAAAATGTGTGCTAATTGGTGCAACATTCAAGTAAGTTTTGTCTTGTGACAGAAATGTGGTCTGAATTTTCTCACTTTGGAAGCAGTATTTTTGACCAAGGAAAAAAGTACACTACATACGACTTCAATAAACATATGGTTTCTATGATTACAAAAGTAACAGAGACATGTAGCAAAACAATATTCATTTATGCAGCAGTGATCAGAGGTTGCTGTGCTAGCTAATTAATCTCTTACTGCTGAATAATATTACACAGGTTTTTCTTAAAAAAACATTTAGAAAGCATCTATTGCTATAGGACCAAAGCACAATTGATGGTGGTAACTAAACGTCAACAGATTTCAAAATAGATGTACTATTTAGGATTAGTGCTGCCATGGAAGATGTCATCAATGCATTTTAAAAATGCCCCCTGCCCCTTCATCAGGTTTGCACTAAAAATCTTTTTAATTCAGAAAAAAAGTAGGTACTGGAACACTCTGACATTCTAAACAGACGAGAAAAGGATGAGCCTTTATAACATCAGGGAGTTACCAGTTATACATAGATGTATAAACAGAATTACTAATTAAAAAAAATTGCACTGCAAGATGTATATAGCAGTATATAGTTCTAAGAGCTTACCTAATGAAAGCAAAGGGTTTGTAGTTTCCATCAATATAATGAACAACTACAAACTATAAAGATTGTTCTACTCTCATGTGATATGGAAAGCAAGGCATTGTTGCCTTTCACCCTCAGCAGGCAGCATTTACTCAACAAATAGGTATGCTCTAGGAAATAAAGAGATAAAAGTTCCTTAGGCTTTTAAAAGTTTTGCATTATAAACACATTAACTGGACTGAAGATTTCAAATAAAAGCTGTGATAATCTGTATACTCAGTACTAATGGCAGAGACAGGGTTGTATGAAGTAGATTGATTGGTTCTACATTCCCTTTGAAACACAGCTGGCTAGGCGCTAAGGATGAATTTTTTGAGAATATTTCTATTGAAACTTATTAGCATTAAAACTGAAGATCACTGAATATTTTGAACAATAAAACACCCTCTTGCTAACAGTAGCAAGAATAAGCAATGAAGAACACAGATCAGGGTTTTTTGGTTTCTTTTACTTACTTGGGAGAAATCAGTTTTCAATTACACAAAAAATGACAGAACAGGAGCACCACACATCTTAAACAGTTCTGGGCCATCCCTTATGAAGGTTTAGCGGTTTAATTACTTCTAATTGCAAAAACTGCAAAGGGATCTTCATTTCAAGCACCCAAAATGGAGGGGGAAAAAATCCCCCATGCTATCAGCAAATAATATGTAACCAGACTTAAATACTGATATGAGAGAATTCTGCTTAGAAAATACATTCGTTACTATTAGGACAATCCAATGAGGTGTAGACATTTGGTTAAAGTGTGGCTTAATAGCCTTAAACACTTCTGGATGTTACATAACAACAAATATTTTGCAACAGACAAACACTTTCAAAGAACATTGAGAGTTCATTAAAATTGACCAAAAAAGACACAATCCAGGCTTATCAACTGAAAAGGCAACCTATTATAGACAGACATGACCATCCTGACAAGTCATAAGATCTTTCAATGCAGAGCCTTTGTGTCAAATTGCCTTAGGTAAAAAGAAATGTAACAAAAGTGCTCACAGGTGGAGAAAGTATTTAACAATCAGTCTTTTTTTTTTTTATAAAAAGCTGTATGTTAAAGATGTAAAAATAAATGAAGACCAAAGAAGAGAAATATGGGGTCAAAGTCACCCAGCTTCAAAGTCATTAAATTTAATTTAAAAAAAAAAATTCTATTTGGACCTCAACTACCCAGAGTTTCCAGAAATCAATACCGTTAAATATTTAGCTTCACAAACTCTGCAAAAATGAGTTAGTGACCTACAAAAGTCATATATATAATACATTATTTTAAAGATCATATTTACAAAATTTATTCACAAAAAAACTGCAAAATTCTGATTTTGACTGCAGTGTCTTGCCTTGAGTTTTCTTAAATTATTTTCAAAAAAAGATGAAAGATTATTGCTCTAATTTCCATGCACAAAAATCACTACATTATGCAGTCTTTTCAAATAATCCTTAAGAGACTGTGTTTGAGAAGGAACATGAGTACACCCTACCTTCATCTTAAGTCCTTATCAAAGATATTGCATCAATCCATTATATAGTCTTCTATAAAGTGCACTCAGCTGCACAGCAATATGTAAATATTAGTCACCATTGTGTTTAAATAATTTGTTTATCCTCTCTTTTTAACCCTTGGCTTCAATGGAGAGGATTTTGAACTACCAGGTGCCAATTAATCTTGCACTGCTACTTTGCTTGGGAAATCCCTGACTCTCGGGTTAAGCAACTAAAAGTAGCATTTATATTCAGGAATTAATATAAAAGAGTCAAGGCTACGAACTACATTCTCTGTCAGATATTGTTACTAAAGAAATCGGGAAATTCTTACCACTGTGACGTCTCCAGGCACTTTTGTCTGCCTGTAGTTAAAGGGCTTTGGATAGCTGCAGTAAGAATACCAGGAGTCTACCCATCAAATCTATTAAAATGTCGTTACCAAATTCACATTTCTAGAAGAAGAGCGCCAAAAATGCTGACAACTTTTTTTGTATGCCACATTATACAGTAATACAGAGACTGCTTCTACTAAAATGTATTTTTGTTGGGTAGGGGTTTTTTTGGTTTGTTTTCCTCTGAATAAGTAAAATTATCACTGGTTTCTATAAGCCCAGTATGAGTTGCTGTGAAGAATGCATCACTTTCCTTTCTAACACTAGTGCATTCACCCATTCTTGTTTGAAGATGTGGTTCTAGATGTCAGCAGTATTTCTGCTAAAGAAACGATAAAAGAATCAGAGAAAAAAAAAAAAAAAATCCTTGCCAAAAAAAAAAAAAAAAAGTCAGTATACTACATTTGGAAGAGGAAACTACTGACAATCAATGCCTAGAAGCAGAATAGCTTTTTAGTGCTCCACTTTGAAAATAAATTTCTAGAAAAGAAATGCTGTCATGGAATTTCCTAAATATGCTATTTGAGTATCTTTACTGTATGCCATGTAGATTTGGAAAATCTGACATTTCACCTTAATATTCTCGTCTTTAGAAAAGGAATCTGTTATATAAAAGTCCTCCAAGACTTTACTTACCCCCAGAAGTCCTCAGATTACTCAGACTGCTTCCCTAGGGCAACCTTTGAAAAAATTTCATGAGGTCTTTTTCATTTGAATAGATTTAGCTTATGTCAGTATTATGTTGCCCATCCCTTGGTATTTTGTGTAAAGATTATAGCAAAAATATATTTTGTATTTCAGCTTTCTTTACAGTGCCTGTTATTAGCATTTTCAACTTAAATGAGGGGTCTAAATTTTCCATAGTTTCTGGCTATGAATACACAAATTATTCTAAGGTATTGTAAGGGCAAGTATCATTATTGGCGTCTGCCAGGATACCACATTATCAGAATTCCTAGCCTGACTGGTAAGAGCTACTATGTATAATTTTCAAGATCTGCTGAAGATGTGTTTTATGAATGTCCCTGGCGTTTTTTCTGGGGTTTCTCCAGGTTCAGAAGTATTTCCTCATCCTTTGTGCAGTTTAAGGCCTGATCCTACCCATGATACTTCAAAGTCAACAGCTAATCACAGCATCCAGCTTGGGTTCATTGTGGATTTCAATACATATCATCAAAAATACGGTATCTCTTTGGACATAAAATTAATATGCCCACAGATGCAAATACAAACCGGATAACTGAGAGCAAGACTGTGCCAGAGCAATGGATGTAAGCAGACTGTACTCAATGGGAAAAGGGTCAGCAAATCTCTTCATCAGTCTTGATGTACAACTTACCTGGTCTGGACCCATAGGCATTCCTGACATAGGCATGGTATTAATACTCATTTGTCCAATATGGCCACTGCTGCCATTCATGTGCACCATACTGTATGCTGCCGGATTACCTTGATGGCTGAACTGTTGCTGGGGAAAAGAACTGAAACACAAAAGGACAAATAAAATTACCTTCTGAGAAGTTTACACACTGATGTATTGCCTTCCCTGCATCAGCTGTCAACATGTGAAAGACAGAACTATTTTCACATTTACCTGTTTTTACCTAATATCTGTTTAATATGGAAACTTTGTGCCCAAAAGGAATTTTGAGGTTTTAGAAATGCATAGTTGTATGTGTATGCCTAATGTAACCTTTTTGGAGGCTACTGTTAGGGTTGTATCATCCATTGTAATACTATCTGAACTTTAGTACTTCCACCTCTGCCCCCCTCCAATATTTTTTCAATGTTTAAAGACTGAATGTTGCTTCTAGTTACAAAGATTGCAGAGGTCCAATGTGAATCAATGGAGCAAAGCATAAAATACACCTAATCACTCTACTTCCTAAACCAGAGCAGGATGAAGGACAATACAAACACTAGAGAGACAGTTATTTTTCCATCTTGTAAATCCTTTTCCTACTACATGCTATTTAATATAGTTTCTACTTCCAGTGAAATGAAAGACACTTTTTGAGAAATAGGTTGTAACAGTGGAGTTCACCTGTTTCTGGGCATACTTCCTGAGGGCCAGCCCTTCATCTCTGAGGACTGGTACATTGTTGCTGATGGAGGATGCTGCAGCATAGGGTTCTGGGAGGGTCCAATTCTTGATGATATCATTGGATTGGGAGGGCTTGATACTCTACTAAATGCAGGATCAGGCTGTTGGCTTATTCCTTAAAATAAAACAAAGGAGACAGTTATCATCACCTAGTGCCTTTAGTTCATTTTCTTGCAGTGATTGGAAGGGGAAAAGTCATCCTTTTTGGTAGCAGTACATTCCATTTTTCAGAATGATTGGTATTTAGATAGTTTGGATTAATAAAAAAAGAGAAAAGGAAACCAGACAAATGAAAAAAACCCCCAACATGTTAGTACTAGTACCATAATTAGGTGGATAGGGGAATTGCTGTGAAGGAACTTGAGCCATTGGAGGGCCTGTCAAAGCACTATCCATGCTTCCTGAGGCAGTCACATTTGGTGGTGGACTGAAGGCCTGAGGTTGCTGTTGCTGCTGCATCATCATTGCCATCCTCTGTTGTCTAAAATGGTGACTTATTAGTTCCCTGTTACGCTGAGCCACCATTTGAGCATTAAGAAAACCTTGCTGCTACCCCCCAAAGAAAAGAAAAATCATATTAGAAGATGTTTTTACAAATAAAATCATGTCAGAGTCAATCAAACTCATTTCTAAGACCCAGCATATCCATTATCAGAACAGCAAGTTAAGGAAAACCCACAGCCAGTACCAGAAAAAAAAAAAAAAAAAGACAGAAGTTTTTATTAAATTGTCATTAGTGCTAAACAAATTATAATGATATTTTACATGGAAAACCTGTTGGCATACTGAATTGACAGCATGACCTAATGAACAAATTTCCCTACAATCTCAGGAATAAGGGAGGTAAAAAAAAAAACAACATTTTTTTTTAAATTGTGCACAGGAACAAAAACAAAGAGGAATGCTGTCAAACCATGAAAGAAGGTTGAAATGCTAAACAGATGGCTACAGAGGTAATTACTTACCTGGGATCCCACCTGTGGCTGCATAACTGGTCTCATCACTGAGTTAGTACCACTGACTGGATTTTCCATTTTTATTTCAAGTGTCTGACGGGTCTGATTCATAAACTTGGAAAAAGACATTTTAGCACTATTAGATTGAAAATACCAGTATCTGAACACAGTAATGGTGACTCCTGCAAAATCACTTTCTTTACAGACCTCCTGAATCCATGAAGTGCAATGGCTATTTTTTACCTTGTCTAATGTCCCTGAAGTAACAAAATATTTGTTTAAGCAGCTCAAACACACACAAAAAGAAAAGCCTTTCAAACAGTGCAGCACTAACTGGCTTTGGGTTTTTATTTCCCTTGAAATTAGCACTCTTTAGGAATAAAGAGCAGACTACCTATTTGTTCCAAACAATTAGTGTCACAGAAAATCAAGAGAGAACACAGTATTTCCTAAGATTGCCATTCCATATGTGGAAAGGGTTGAAAAATGGAAGATTGGCAAGGAGAGAGAAAAAGAAGTTGTTTTTAGAATTGTTTTCTGTCAAAGACCAATCATGCACTTGGGAGATGTTAGAAAATGCTCTGGGTGAGAAAATTCACATATTTCTGTTTGCTCTGGGATGTTGTCTGTCTAAGAAGAAATGGAATTTTCTCACAAAAGATAACAGGATGTTATTAAAGACTTAAAAGCCCTTCCCATAGATGTGGGCCTCTTTGTAAAGGAAGGGAAAGGAGATAAGAGGGTTTGGAGACTGAAAACTACAGTCCGGTGAAGGACTATGCATGCTCTAGGCCCTTTTGATATGTAATGCAGGGCTCATGCCTGGGTGCTTTTTGCCCATGCTAAAATGAGCTTCATGTATGAATCTCCGTTTTTTTGGAATCCAAGATGATCGAATAAATCTACTCTTTGCACTTCAGCTGTGCGTCGTTGTTGTCTTGGTGTTACCTGCATATATTCCGTTCACACACTATGTCACACCGCAGTAGTTCAGTTTTCCAAGTTTTATTTGGGCGCTGTATTTAATACCAAACCTGCATTTTCATGTGGGAAATTCAGCACTGAAATCATGTACCATTTTTTAAGCAGTGTTTTCTACCTATGTGGCTGTATCTATTCTCTCACCCTTCATACAAAGAAAATACTTATAATGACAGCAAATTACTAAATGGAAAGCAAATCCATATATCAATAAGTCCACACGATTAGTTAGAAAACATAGCAAAAAAGAAGTAACACCTGATTTACAGAAGAAATACAGCTCCCATTTAATACTATCCATGAGGTTCTGAAAAAATACTAATCTTAACATGGATAAAGAGATCATCCAGAAGTCATACAAAAGCTCTGTTTTAGCTAGCAATAGTTTTTTGTGCTGCAAGAACAAATCCAATCTGTAGCTAGGGAGGCTGATGAAGGAGAAATACTTGTCCTAAAAAATGCTCTTCAACCCACCCTCTCAATCATCTGTTGCCATGTCCATTGTTGTATTTGTGAAGCAACACAATTCTGTGTGCAACTGATTCAATTCTGAAACATGAAGGAAGTCTAAATGTAGGAGCAAAGAATTACCTGCTGTCCCTGGAGCCTCTGCTGCAGCTGCATGCGCAGCTGCTTTGGTGTACTGGTCCGAGGTCTCATCACGTTTGCTCGGGGATGCATACTTTGCAGAGGAAAATTGCTCGGTTGGCTCATCTGATTCATCACTGAGTTAAAAGACGTCTGTTGTCCCTGGACGTTACTAAAACCTCCTGACATTGCTGCCCCTTGCCCTTGGTAGGGCTGACCATATAACAAAGGCTTCTGGTCTATCATAACTGTAGATTCCTGACCTTGAAATGGATCTTGTTTGGGTTCCAAAGCTTGTCCCTTCAACAGATACAAAAGTGGTTTCACTAGCAGTATATACAGAATTCCTAAAGAAGCAATAAAACTAACTCAGATAATACACCAACCAGCAGTTTCTTGGGTAGAACATAGCATGGACAGCTACTGTTAGTTCTGTCTCCAGACCAATGAAATAGCAAAAGTGATTATTAGTAATAATAATTTTTTAATCAATTTTACTGCCCACTGCATACACAGGCAGACCACAAGCCTTTCTGCACTTTTTGATGCTATTTGTACAAATGAGAGTGCAATTTTGTGAGTCTCAGCAAGTTCCAAATTATTTACAGAACTTCTCATTTGCTAGCCATGCAAATTCAAGCTGGAACTGAAGGACAGAGAAGCATCCACATCACTGCCAGTCAAATAATCCACAATCTAAGCTCAGCTGACAAGAGGTTACTAAAGAAACCCAACACAATTCTCAGCTAATAGAATTATAATGAATTACAACCAAAATCCACCTTTATATACCAAGGCATGACACAATAAACTTCTATAAGAATATGCCATCTTATATTTCTTGTAATGCACAAGAAATTTAATCTATACTGAGCTTCTCCAATGAAAATCACTAGTCAGTGTAGAGGCTTCCAAAGCCAAATGTACAAAAACGAAGATGAGGAAGTGAGGGGACGAAGTAAGTGAGGAGGCTCTCTTCACTTTCTTTTCAAGTAAGAAAATAATATCGGTCTTTGGAAAATAAATGGCCAAAATCTCTGTTTACTTACTTGGTTTACAAGATCAGGAATTCCTAATGCTCTGTCAATTTCTTCCAGACCTGTGACATCTGTATTACTCAGTAGTGAGTGCAGCTGATCCAGAAGTGCCCTTTCATCATTCTGGCATTCCATATTTGGTGCTGAACATAAGAGATCATCCAAAGAGCTTCTAACTAATTGTCTATAAACAAAAAAACATTGAAATCATAGAATCATTGAGGTTGGAAAAGACCTCCAAGATCACTGTGACCAACCTTTGACCAAATACCACCTTGTTAACTACTCTATGGCACTAAGTGCAACATCCAGTCTTTTCTGGAACAGTTCAGGAATGGTGTCTCCACCACCTCCCTGGGCAGCCCATTCCAATGCCTGACCACTCTTTCAGTGAAGAGATTCATTACAACCACTACAATGAAAACAACAGTTTTTATATAATATATTGACCAGGGTATGATAAAGTACTATAGTCACCCACAAGACTGAAGTAAGACTTAACAATTTAAGTCCCAAATTTAGGTCCCAAAATGTCCAGTCACCTTCCATGCATCCTTGAACACACATAACTTCTGTTTTCTCCTGGCTTCTGCCATGTGCCACAGAGATATGATTTCAGATTTTCCCATCTCTTTTTTTCTGTGCCTCCCAACTCAAGGATTGATAGGTTTTGTTAGCAATGGCTTTTGTGGAGCTGGGTTAAAAGATCCAGTGACAGATCAGCAGCAGGAATAGAAACACTTCTGAAACATTCCAGAAATAGAATTCTGACTCCAATCTGTTATCCCCACTGCATATGCTACACAATTTTTTTTCCAGGTCTTAAATTCTTCTGACAGATAGCGAACAGTTGTATTTAGAATAACCTTAAAACCTTCCCTAATTCTACCTGTTTTGTGAACCCCTTGACGCTTGCTCCATGGACATCATATTGTCAGGCCACAATCCAGGTTGGTTAGAAGGTCCAGGCTGTCCATACAGATTCCCTCCGATGCCAATGTTTATCTCATTTGGCCCTGCAAGGTAAAACATTGGTGTGTTTTTTAAAAACTGAAGGTCCCATCTTGCTCTCCTAGTGTTCACTTTAGGATGATCACATAAATTGTCAAGCAGCTTTGTGAGCTTTCCATTATCATGTTTTACAGTGTATACACACATAAACTCACACTCGAGATAACTGCACAAATATAACAGACCACAGATTTAAATACAGCAGACAGTGATCCAGACCTGCTACCCTGTTAGAGCAGAATTGCTATTTCTAATCCTTTAGCCCCTAAAATAGGAGCATGATAGATACAGCACTTTACATGGAGGAAAAATAAAGAAAAAACCAACCCAGAAGTTCTGGACAATGACATCTGGGTACCAGCAAATATACACTGTCATAGGGACATCAACTTTTGGCATTTTAAATTCCAATACAGAGTGGAAATCAAAAGAAAGTACATAACACTTTGCTCTTTGGGAGTACTTCCCTCCACCTATGCAGGAAACATACAGCATGCCATAGGGGAGTTTATGTCATCCCATTATTTCCCAGTATCTGTATGAATCACCTAGCAACAATGATTTCTAGGAAGCTAAGCTGAAAAATTATGACTTAGGACTGCACAAATTTCTTCCATATTTAACCCTATATCCATCCGCTTGTTGCATTGAAATAGTAGGTCGTCTTCTTGAAAAGAACTCATAACAGGCCTGGTAGCTGTCCCTGACAAGAAAGGAATGTTGTCTATTTCAGCAGGTTTGGGGCATACTGGCCCAAACTGGCATAGTAGACTAGACAGTTTCAGCTCTAGACTAAACCTTTGTTTAGAGATATAGAACAGAAAAAACCCACAGGCTTTAAGATGGTTCATATTTTCGACATATAGCTTATTTTCTCTCATGCACACATGAATACTTTGAAGAGAAACAGTATTTGCAATGTGGTTTTGGCTACTCCATGTGAAAAGAATTTTGAAATATTTGAGAGAAAAACTTCAAAAGACACTGACTACTGAGAAGTTAACAGCAAAAAAAAAGAAAGCATCTATATCAAAGAGGATGACTTAAATTAATCACAATACTACTATCTTCATATATGGAATCATAGATGACATTTGATTCCTGGAATTTAGCAGAGAAGTACTGCACTAAAAAAAAAAGACAGACGTTATCCCTCCCCCAGTCTGGAGACTCAGAACAAGGTATCTGTGTATGAGACACAGCACCACAAGAAAACAAGAACACCACCAAAAAGTCATAAAATGTCATAGCCAGGGAACAATAGCAGTCTTTACCTCAAAAAGCCTTTCAATGAAAAATCTAACATTTTACCAAAACTGAAAAGAATCTTATGATGAGCGCTTACCAAGAAACCAGTGAGACAATGCTATGTAGGACAAGAAAAAGTTAGGAACTTACTCATGTGAATAATTTGCTGTTGTAGCACTGGCCTAGTACCAGGTATGCTGTTAGAGCGAACAGGCAGCCCAGACACAGAGCCACCCTCTAGGGGCCTGGGAAGGGTCGTACTAAATTCAGGTCCTGGTCTCAACACTGAAGCAGAACTTGCAGATTCCAATCTGTTCACCTTGGAGTTTGGTAAAGCCCAGTCTCCTGACTGATGCGGATTCATTGCCAGATTTCTGTTGGGAGTGCTTGCTATAATTAAGAGCAGAAAATACAACAATTTGACATCTGGAGTACATTACATATTTTGGTTTTAGAATTATTTTGCTATTTCACCAAGTGCACCTGCTAATGTCAGAGCAATTGACTGAAGTCCTACAAAAGCATCTAGAGCTTACCATGCCAAGTTCTAAAACATGCAAAATCTATATGAGTTCAAATGTATGTAAAATTCATAACAACTGGCTGTCACTGTGAACTGTTCTTGCTTCTATATATCAACAGCACATGTTAAACTGAAAACTCAAAATAGTAAAAAAATAATTTAACTACTTCAAAAAAGTAAGGTACTGGTAATGACACACAGATAGTAAACAGTTTTGTTCTTAAAATTTTAGCTAAGATAATAGTTCAGAAATATTAATATACTGATGATAAAGTTAAAATTCTTTAAAGTTTCTTCTAACTGAAATTTATATTTTAATCTTGCAACCTTTTCTACATAAAAGCTTTCTCCTTTCCAATGAGAGCTGTTTGTACACAACCAACAAACCCAGATTTGCTCCAAAGTTTTCTTGGTTTTCAATCAGTCTTGGACTTCCACCCATCAAGTTTTGCTTTTGGAACATAGAGAACGCATTGACATTCCTCACTGAAGCACCTGAGCCCACAGGGCTGTCTAAAGACAAGGCTCTGTTAAAAGATGGGCGAGTAGTCTGCACAGACTGGGGACTCTTCACACCTGTTGAAGAATTAGAAGATGCATGCAACTGTACATTTCAAATAAAATGTGCCATTAATGATTTAAATAATTAGTCTCATCTATTTATGGGCTCATATACTTGATCTTGAGCAAGCCATGAATAGTTATTTTGCTTATGTTCTCACTATAAAAATTCCCATTTTGAACACATAGTTAGGACCTTTTGCAGAAAAAGTCAAAGGCAGTTCCATTTGCCCCAAACAAAACAAAGAGTTCATTTTAATTTAAGTTCTGTAATGAACTTACTATTACAGACTCCTTGATATATGTAAGTGGACTGCCCAGACTTTGGTTAACTCTGACATGAAGGTAGAATCAAATGGTTCTGTTTGGAACAGCTGGAATCCAGACCATGGTGTGTTCCTGAGCACAGTGTCCTACATGGACAATTAACCCACAAATCACTGTGCTACACAGCCAAGAGTGTCAGTGGCCTTAGGTGTTCATGTAGCTGTTTTCATATTTTTCATTACCCATGTTTCACCTCCTTCGGTTACCTCAGCAATCCATTGCCCTATATAACCCAAGACATGACCACTGTCATAAAAGGAAGCAACAACTGCCATGATGCTGGTCTATTACCTAGGTTATCCTCCCCTCCTACTAAGCTTCCTGCTAAGGAAGGGCATTCGTTTTGATGTTGAGGAGGAGTAACGATTAGAATTTACAGGCCACAAGATGTTTTCATATAGAATAAGAACGAAATTAAAAGCTTGTCACCAATCCCACATTATATCCCTAGTCATCTGCAAGGGATAAAAATTCTCAATTTTAATTTACAGCTCACAAAACATCTTTCCTGGTAACTTGTCTGTGAGAAATCCACATTAGACAAAGCCAGAATAAACCATAAAACAAGGAACTGAATGTTATTCATTGTGTATATAATAGGTGAATGCTGTCAAGACAGCTAATAACGTATAAAACAGCCCATGAAAGCATAATTAGCCATTTTGCATTACATTTGTCCTTGAAGATACAGGAGATGAAGAAAGTATTCTCTAAGGGTTTGACGATGCATCATGTTTACATCACGTAAGAAGAAAACCCTAACTTCAAAACCCAAGTGGCAGATTAAATTCCTTACCTAACAGAGCATTTCCTTGAAATACTGCTTGCTTTGTTCCAAGGTTATTTCCATTTGCTGACATAGCATTATTGTAAAACTCTGAACTAGTAAGATCACCTAGAATTGCATCCAAATTATTCAAGTCTCCATTCATCTGAAAATGATGCAGTAAAATATAGAGATTATTTACTTTCATATGGCTGTACTTCAGTTTTTACTTAGCTCCTCGCTAATCTTAAAATATATAACCGGGAGACAAATGTTTTAATTCACTGACACTACCTTGAGCTATCATTCAACTTCCAAAGAACTTCAGATATCATTTAGCTACATTTTTCCAAATCATGGCTATTTCAAATATAAACAGTACACAAAAATGTGTAGTATTTTCAAAATGAAATCATGTTTTGCTTTTTGCTCTTGTATTGCAAACTAATTATAAAGGCAGTTACAGCCTGATTTGTTAGTAAGCCATAAAACCAAACATGTGCTGTGTGAAAGAGCAGATGTTTTAAGATCTGATTTCAAGGAATAATTTGTAAATATTACTTCAATCGTACCATAACTTAAAAGTAACATTGGTCCAGGACTTCAGGACATCAGATTTGGTTATATACATATCCTGTAGTTCTTTCTGTTTGTGCTTTTTCATTCGCAATTAAACCTGAACTGTTTCACACCATTTGCACAGAACTTTTTAAGCAATGTTTACACATGCATACTGTAGAGTGTTCCATATTTAGTCATTCACTGTAATAATAAAATATTGACCAGCTCAATGCCATCATTTTACATTATACTGCACCTCCTCTGCTGGCTCCATTTTTATTTGCATCTCTTTTTCTTGACTTGAAGTAGGAATTGTAGAACTTGTGCATTGTCCCATCTTATTATCCACACCTTCTACTTTAGGCTTCAACTCTTTGGAAAGCGGGTCCTTACTATCATCTTTATCTAGCAGATATCTTAGCAAAGCATTATTTTCTTTCTTCTTTGGGCTCAGTTGTTCCTGCTTGAGAGTGCCTTCTCCACAGGAGGCTGTGTTACTAGCATCATGATACGTGTCTTTACCAGTAGCTTCAGCTGTGATCTTGGCCACCTCTGCTGGAGAATTACCATTCTGCAACAATTTATGTAAAATCCTGTGCTTCTCTTGCAGGAGTGACCCATGCATGTTTGAGGAGGAAGACACCCCTCCAGATGTTGATGAGGAAACTCCTGAAGGACTGGTAACACTGGTAGAAGATTCTTTACAATTTGAGTCTAAAGGTGAGTTAGATGCTGTAGAATGTCCTCTTTCATCTGAGGAGCACGTGAGTAGCTGAAGGAGTTTTTTATGCCCTTTGCTCTCAGAGGGTCCTCTCTGACTTTCAGTTGCCTCCAGACTTCCCTCTTTACTGTCTTTTTCACTAAGGAGATCCCTGCTGTTTGACTGGCAGATGGAACCTTCCACTTGGTTTTGTTCACAATACAAACCAGAAGGGCTTTTGGAGTCCTGGGTACTTGTTTTACTTTGCTGAGTTATGCTAATGTTTGGAGAATTATCCAATTTTGGACCCGGTGAAGAAAGTGTTGATAAAAGGGAATTTCCAACACCCTCACTAATGGCTTGCAGAGCACTAAGAGAACTGCTAGAGAAAGTGCTGTTGCTAGTGCTGCTGGCAGATCCCATTGGCGAGTGCATACCTGTATCATGTGACAGAGATCAAATTTATTAGATTGCAGTTCTGCCTGTATGTACTCTTCCTTTGGATTATGTATGACTGCCACATGGAGCTAATAATTTTAAAATACGTTTTTACCATGAAGTCAAGTATACCACATTCAAGTAACACACATAGGGTCATACAGAACAGTTAAAAATGGATGAAAGATGGGATTCAGATAAAAGTGAGAAAAGATAGCTTGAAAACAAAAGAGCTTACAGCAAAAATAAAATACCTGTAACTGGAGAATACTGGTGTGAACTCATTTTTGGACTCCCTCGATTCCTAGGAGAGACCATTAGATTCTGTTGGTTGGAAGTTAAGCCAGGACTACCATGTGGTGGGCTACTTATATTTAACCCATAACTGTTATTCTGATAAGCAGAGGACTGCATTCCAGGTCCAGAGTTCACTGGTCCCATATTCCCAGGGCCTCCATATCGAGTGCTGGTGAGCTGACCCAGTACATTGGGATCTCTCATCCCATAGCTCCTGTTCTGCATTGGCATGGCTTGACCAGGTGACATGTTCATAAAACCACCAACAGAATTTGTGTTTCCAGTCACAGGTGTTCTGACGTTTTGCCCAACAGAATTAGGATTTGGCCGATATCCATTTTGTTCTCTGTAAATTCAACATCATCCCCAGAAATCCAAAGACAACAAATTAAAACCTTATTCGGAATCAAGTTCTACAAAGACATTATTAAGTAATTGTTCAATTTTTTTTTTTCCCAAAAAAAGAGCAGTGAGAATTCAAGCTTGCACAAAAGCAGAACTAAGCCATGACACTCATTTACTCATTATAGACATGCTTGATCCTTTAGGGGCTTTGAGTTATAAGCACATATAGTATCACTGCCTCAAAGGTTTTAACCAACAGTCAGATTAAATTGATAAATCTGATTAATAAAGATCCTCCTTCTTTTACTCCCTTCCTGAATCAATGCCTGACACCACTCTACTGTGCACACTAATGATGCCCTGAACAATCTCAGTTACTAAGTTTTCAGCATCTGGAGGCACTGTAATGCCAGAAGGAGACAGATTTCCTCCGAAGTGATATTTCAATTATTTTGGCAAAGAACAAGAGCAGGTCATAGAAAATGCTACTTAAGGTACATTACAGTCATGTATTAGGCATGTGAGAGGGTTTTGTTGTCTTTTTAACTGGGCTGCAAAAGCATGTGACTGAGCATTTCTATTTTCTGAGTTTAATCAATGTTACCACAAAAAATACTGAAAACATAGCACAAGTTCTGTGCAGGTATTGAGAAAAAAAAATTCTCTTTTGACTGTGACTGTCTTTCTGCAACATAGTTAAAATGGGACTCTGATAGGTTTACGCATTTATTTGTGTGGTATGCAACTTTGTTTCCCAAGTTATTCCCCCTCTGAGTTTTAATTAGGTAAAATGTTTTAGTATGCTATTATTTTCAGGTTACCTTCAAGGTCAGATGTATTTTTATAAACTACGACACTTAAATTATAAACATATACTACTAATTTCACCTTTGAAGGAAGTGGGTAGAGACAAATCCATGGCGGTCATTAGTTACAGGATTTCGAAACAGTTTACTCTTTGTTTGTGCTGTCACTATGGTACCATCCGCTAAAGAAAATCGATACAATGGGGTTTCAGCATGACCTTGTGTATAAGCTGCAAAGGGAATAATACAAATAATAGTTCACATTTAAAATCCCAATAATTATTAATGTGCATTCTAAGATATTTTTGACATAATATCCTTCATTTGCTGAAGATTAAAAAAATAAAAAAGCCATAAAACTTTAAAAATAAATAAAAGAATAAATAAATAAATAAAGAGACAGACCCAAGACAGATATGGAGTAAAAGGAAATATTCCACAATTTCTCCTCAGTCAATAGAGGGAAGATAAAAATAAACAGGATTATTTGATGCTGCAGTATTTTGTGCTCACCAGACACAACTGACAAAGTTCTACATTTGTTAACAGACTTCCAAGGCTTGATTATAGCTTCCATGGCTCCTGCCTGAGGAAACATTTTTAAGTTTAAAAGTTTGCTTCCATCAAAAAATTGTGGAAACCATTGGTTTTCATCTGAGCTTCAAGTCTCTTGTTAATTTAGGATTCATTTGAACAGTTATGTTGAAAACTTCCAACGGAATGGAAACTCTGTTTTCTGACAGTATGAGGTTCTCTTTATTTAATATCCCCTCTACTTGAATTACTTTGTAAATGCTTTCAAAAAAAAGCCAGAGTCCAGAATACTTACAAAACATCTTTCTTATGGAAGACTGTGGCTCTACTTCACTTATCTATCAAGGTTATCAAATTAGCATTACAAAATATGCAGCAGTGGAACACTGAAAATACTTTGATCCCTATGTTTTGAATAAGAAAAAGGCATCAACACAATTGTTATCACTTTTAGAAAGTGGTTCTTTAAAAAAGAAAAGGGTGAATTAAAATAAAGTCAAACTAACATTAATCAAAAATAACAAGCTAATGATAATTAAAGATGACATATCACAGAAATATAGCTGTCTCCGTAATTGCTGTATCCATCTATGGAAAAATGGCATCCTTCAGGACCCCAGATAATGTAGCTGATATTTTCCATGAAAATTTTCAAAACAAACACATTGAAAAAACAAAGTAACTTCCAGGAGAATTTCTAGTTCCCAGGAGGTCATACTCCTTCAGCTTGTAAGTGAATCACAGTAACGAACACTAACAAAAACCATGAATAAAAAGGAACACAAGACAGAATTTAGCATTTTTGTTTTTCATAAAAAAATGCAGCCCCTAGGAGAAGCAATACGACCAAAACATTGTGAAACTGATTTTTACCTTCATGATAGTGGCGTTTATTTGACCATGACTGCCCGTCATTATGGCATAAGAATCGCTGAATACATCGACGAATTGTATCTTCAAAGCCAGGTCTCATGGAAGATCGTAATGAGTTTGTATCAATGTTCACAAGTTTACCTTAACAGGAAAGAAAATACACAAATTAAACTCCTTATGATTACGACAATTCTTTCTGTATAAAAATGGTACATTTCATAAGGCTCCAATATCACTCTTTTAATCAATGAATTCTGAGCATGCAGAAGTTACATTTATGAATTATCTGCCATATGAGAATATGATGCTGCTTGCTAAAGCATCACTATTCAAAGGGATTTATATAACTGAGTAAGACGAAGTTAATCACCCATAGGTCAATGTCAGAGCATTAGGAAACAGTAACTTTAGTCTCTGATTACAGGCACCTAAGGGATGTACACCTAGTAAAATTTTAAAATGTACTGACCAACTACAAATGAACACCAAAAACACAAACTGACATCTGAAAAAGTCCCATTTAGATTACACAACTCTCTGGGATTTAAACAGCATAAGCCCCTTTAAACGTTAGCTCGTGTATTGTATGAAGATACACACATTCTAAAGGACTTCCATCCACTTCAGTTATGATTTCAAATGTTCCTTATGCATAGAAGCAAGCAGAATGACAACCATTTGAAATGCTAGTTAAAACACAAGTAATGCTTATCACCAAGCTGCCAGACAATAACACCAAGAAGAAAATGCCTCCCACCGTTTTTATTACATCTCACTACCAACAATGGTGTATTGTAAAAAACAGTCAGGAATTCTCAGTATGAATTCCATTAGTCACTACAGAAGCACAAAACTTATTTCATTTATTTAAAACAAGAGCACATGGACAAAGAAGACCCCTTCATACCTTCCTCCTGGGTACACTTCCTACCTGAAAGATCATGTCTTGTAATAAAGCTCTCTGGATTTGTAGTAAATACCCTTTCTGAAGTTGTGATACGACGTGCCACACAAATCATGCAGGACTGCAAATCTGTATTTAAAAAAGAAAGTTTCTTCATTCATCATCTCCTCTTTTACTCTATTGAAGAATCTAACAAAATAGCTGAAGCATCTTCCGTTGTTACAATGGAAGTACAGACAGTAAGGATTAAAGTTGCTACATTCTAAAAAATGTATTGCAAAACACCAAAGAGCTTTTCACAGAAATTTCTATGTATGATATTTCCACAAAAGTTCCTACCTTCCCCCTCTTCCATCATAGCTCTTGGCTGCGATAAAGCAAAGCACTGCATAGTTTCGTATCTTTGGCGTATATCCTGGTGGCCACCTACATCTTCCAAGAGATCATGACAGCTTTTCACCATCATCCGGCAATTGAATGTATGGCTTTTCTGTCTAGGTGTTTCATTAGTCCAAGCAACTCCATTAACTTAAAAGAAGACAGTAGGAATTTATACAGATCTTCAGATACAATCAATTCATAACTGATTCTTCTTAATTTAGACACGCTGTTCCTAGATTACAGACATTAAAGACTATTTTAAGATGCCTTCTCAATATATCATCGATATACCTTGGTATAAAATAGGAGTATTGAGAACCAAATTAAAAAAACATTCTTTCTTTTGCATAACACTTTCAGTCACTTGAAGGAGTGCTGAAAAGTCATCACATATTTTAAATACAAGCAGTTCCTTCAGCTAGCCTTGCGGTATTAGGAAAGGTGTTCCTTTAGTGTTCCTGTTTTAAAGTTACCAGTAAACAAATTGCAAAGGCTAAATTTAAGTGTGAATTTACAGCACATTTATTTCTGGTGGCATGCTGTTGTAAAAACACAGTAATATTTATCAAGATTAAGATATTTTTGTAGTGAAATATTCTTTATATAAGTAATCAGTTTTGAAAGATTATCCATTACCAGGTCTTTTTTTCTTCTCTGATTGCTTTCAAATAGCCTAGTAAGTGTAGTACATCAACTTTTACTACCTGAAGATTTAGGTAAGTTTTTAAGGAAGTCCTTCCGGTCCTCTTCATGCAAGATACCATAGACACTTGTATTAACCAAATCTTCTTGTTTATACTGCAGATACTGTGTGACATTTTCTGACACAAAGACTATGTTCCCATCTCGATTTACAACAAAGAGGAAGCCGTCCAATGCCTAAATATTAACATGAAAACATACTATATAAGACATGTCAACTAATTCTTAATATAATTTAGTTTAAAAACTGTGTGGGTGATAAATGCCAAGTTACAATACATTCACTTATTTTCAAGGATAGAGGTGAAGTTTAAAATTCTTCTTTGAACAAAAGTGTGTCTGGTAAGGAATTACTTCAATGATAATAATCAGTATGTTCATTTGATATTCCATTCAGCTCTTTCACATTGATAACCAGCCTTCTTGTTTCTTTCTTGATCCATATGAACACTAGATCATGATTTGTAACATTACTTCAATAGCTATTAAATTGAAACAAGAAGTTCAGTAGAAACAAGTAGTAAGTCATGAAGACATTTCTGCTAGCAAGTGATGAGATAGAAGGATCTAGCCAAATACTGTAGGTTCTCAACTGAAAGAAAAATTCAATATCTATGTTAAAAAATAAAGCTTCAAAAATGCTTTAATGAACTTGTAAAGATCAGATTAGTTTTCTAGGCAGAAAGAAAGGGTATCTGCTATGCACCTTTGTTTACTATTATTCTTGTGTTATTCTACTTGATGGCAATATTCATTTAAAACGCTTGATAATTTAGTAACAACACAAGTGCAAAACACATAATAAACCTCTCCTTGCAAAAATTCCTCCATTTAATGTCTATCCCCTACAAGAAATAAAATATTCCTTGTACCAATAAACACTGCTTCAGTAGTAATTTGCTAATGCCTGCTGGAGTAAATAAAGCATATAGGAATACTAGAAAAAACCAAAGGCTATTCTTCTGTTTCCTTCTACAGAGAATTTCAGCAAAATTAAGAAAACATGATAGATTTTATTCCTGGCCCTTTCAAATATACTTCTGTATGATTCTTGCATACTGTTTTATTACTACAGGATTGCATAATTTATGGTAATATTTTCACCTGCCTTAAGTATTTGGTTCCATAGAGATTTACTAGGGCCTAATTTGTACTTGCCTGTAATAAAAGAGGTCCCAATGAATCCTTGTCAATAACTCCTTGACCCGTGGAAGATACATCAGCTTTCTGAACATCATCGTCATTAGAAACTGCTTTTCCTGAATGCCAAAAGATACATTTCAGTAAAGCAACATTTCACATGAAGACCACATTTGAATATTACCAGCCAGATTCTAGGAAGTGTGTGAATACAGGCAAAAAGAAGCACGAATGAGAGAGGAGGGCTCATATACTATTAGTCGCTAAGACTAGAAAAAATATCATGGCCACATAATGCCAAACTCCTTGCTCACACAAATTGACTTGGCAGTTGAAGCTGACATGATGAACTTGCTTTGTGAACAGTATTTCTTCTTTTGTTTTCCAGATACTGTCTGATGAACACCTGCTGAGTCTTGCAACAGCCATTAAACACACTTGTTACATAAATATTTCTTTCTTGTGGTTTTATTTTGATCATCTCATTATCACTGGTCACAGTCTTCAGATGCCATCACCACTGTTCTACAAAAGGCTTCGATTCATGTTCACAGTTGTGTGTCTGTACGTGTTTATGTGCGTACGTGTGTGTATGCATGCATATAATAAAACCACGAGAAACAAAATATCCTAAATTAATTGATTGCAGGGGAAGGTGGAATGCAAATCCATACCATGCAGCAGAATTACAGAAGAAAAAAAACAGTAAACTTTGTTTTTTGGTAGCTGTTGACTGGTTAAGCAGATCACAAGCAGAGTACAAAATCTCAACTCTACAATGAAACATCAGAATACACTAGATGACACTAGTGTAAAAAACTAGTAAAAAACCTTAAAAACAGAAGGTGATTTTTAAAAATTGTTTTAGCATGCTACAATTCACCATGACAGGTAAGATATACAGCATATTCCATTTTTCTAACACTTACTGCCCAAATGACGTACCTAAGCTTAGGAGGCTAGTCACTGGGAGGTGGAGATGGGGGTGGGATGGTGTTTAAAAAAAAAATTATATATACCCCTCACTCTATATTTTGAAACATTGGTTTTGCGTACACCTGCCTGTTAAAAAATAAAAGTATTATATCACTTTGGTTTACCCTAGATGGCAGAAATTACCAAGATATGATGCATTGCTACTTCCTCCTTTGTTGACTTGACTATATTCTGAGCACATTCGACCACATTAAAAAACCAATAAAAGAAAGCAATAAAAATCACTATCTCTGACTGGAGACTTGTCCCATAAGAAAAGCATAAATTTCCTTGAAGTGAAAGGCAAGAGCATGTATTCTTCGTACTGGTGAGTATGTGGTATATTGTACAAGTAGATGGTAGAGTACCATCTTCTTTTCTTTAGCTCGTCTGTGGACTAGCTTAGAGAAAACTGGTAAGAAGGGCACACAAAGTTTTAAAATCCCAATTCCCAATAAAAAACACTAAGTACTTTTTCACTTTTAAACAGAAAATTACTTAAGGTGTATTTAAGGTTTGACTTCTCAAAATCCAAAGACTTGTTCAGTTACACATTATTGTGAAAACCACTACTCAAATTCCCAAGTAACTACTGCTTTAAAAAAGGAATCACAAGGAAGTTAAACTATTTATTTTGACTTAGCACTGAACTATACCTTGCTCTTTTATTTGTCGAATCTGTCTCACGGTTTCTTTTAAAATAGCACATTTGTCTGGTTTGACATTGAAATTGTCAATGTCACTCAGATTAGCAGATATCAGCTCAGCCAGTTCTTCAATGTATTTGCTTTCCTGCTCGCGTCGACGTTTCTCACCACTGCAGGCCAGACTAGGAATCAAAAACATTGTTTCAAACACTTACATACCATCCTATACAAAACCCGTGCTCACTCCGTGAACTGTAATGTACTTCACGTAATGCCCACCTATTAAACCTAGGCAGCAATTATTCTTCCAGCAAAAATGAATCTGAAGGGTGAATATGTGTGTTTTGTTACACTGTTGCTTGGTTTGCATTTTTTAAAAGAATTTTAAGTACAAATTGATATCAAGAGTATATAATAAAGCTATTAATAAAAAAAAATCCTCATGTGTTCACTCTACTGTCAGATTTAATGAAAAGAGCAGCTGCTTATTGTAAAATTGTAGCACTCATACAGAAAATACATTTTAACCTTAGAAGTTGCTTTACAGTTGCTTTAAATTTATTAGACAAATGAAACCGAATTTTAACATTTTATTAACTGCCTTCAGTTTGCTTGTAAGAGATGACTACAGAAGGTCATACCTCAGGAATTTCTAGGCATCAGGACCTAAATGCCATCTAAACATGCAAGAACAGCAGAATCCCAAACACCCTAACGTTGCTGGAAAAAGTGTCTCTTTGAAATTCCTTTTCCCATTCAGATTAATGTGCCGAGTGAAGAGACTGTCTTACAGCCTAAATCAACAGGGAGAAATGTCATATGTACACTATGGCAAGAATAGGAAAAGAAAGACTCAGGGTAGGGGCAAAAATGGACACATGAAGGTAATTGAAAGAGAATAATCGCTCTTTGAAAAGAAACCAAGTGAAAGAGTTAGGAAAGTATGCATGGACCAATACTGGAGAAAACAGATACATGACAAAGCAGAAGCTTGAAAGATAAAGAAAGTTAATGAAGGGTGACAATCTGAAAAAGAATTCCTGAATGGACAGACACTGTAGAAAGGGAAAGAGAAACCGGAATGAAGGACACTCAAAGAGACACTGGGATACAGTCAAAGCATTTAAGGATCTCATATACAGTCTGTTGAACAATGAAGGCAATTGGCATGGGGCACTGGGGATGTATATAAAAGGGACAAATATGAGTACACACAATGCCTGAAGACAAATTTAATCAAAGTTCATACTCTGTGGGAAGAAGAACAAGAAAGGATAAAAGAGAACACTTCACATGGTGGAGAGCAATGAAGCTTGTGGGGAACAAAAAACTGAGTCCCTCAGATAGCAGTATCTGACGGAGTTGGATGAGGAGCAGAAGGACAGCATAGGTTGTCAAAATTTAAGATGAACTTGCAAAGAACTAGTCTGAAGAAACGGAAGTACAAACAAACCAGCAAAAAGCTCCACTCTTGCAGTACTCTTTGCTACACGTAACCACCTGAAATGAGACTTGTCAAATCAATTACTAGATACAAGATGATGCCTTTAAAATTTCTGTGAAGCTTAAGGTTTTTCTTCTTTTGCCTTGCAATCACAACTTAGGAAGTGATTCCTTATTTAGTGGAAGATATCCCTGCCCATGACACTGGGAATTGGAACTAGATGATCTTTTTAGGTCCATTCCAACTCAATCTATTCTATGATATGTTCATTGTATTTAAACTTCCACAAGAGTCTAACTATAAAGCACAGTTCATCAGCTTCAGCATATCTACACATAATAGTAAAGTTACCTATCATCACAACAGAAGCTGGCCTAGAGAACTTTTCAACTGAACAAATTCCTCAGTTAGAACTTACTCTAAATTGCAAAGCAAACTTGAAAGTATTTTTAAAAACTCATTAAAAACCAGAGAAGCTCTATATAAACCTACCTTGCACCTGGTGTATCACAGGGCAATGGCTTGCGCTTCCTTGACTCCTGAGTCAGACTATCCAGGGAGTTTTCTCCTAATCCACTCATCTTGATCATGCATCAGCAACTAAAAGCAAAGAAGTAATAATTGTGAATAAAACTCTCAAAATACTAATTCAAAATATAGAGAACTTATCCAGGTAAGTAATTTATTTTTATCAGACTTATAAGTGAGTATTCTCACTGCAAATCCATAGACTTTTTTGCTACTAAAGAATAATGTTTGGTTACTTTTCTTTAAAATGTACTTTGTATTTAGGCAAAGCACAGGTTTATAAAGTCTTTTATCATTGTAAGCAAAAGTAAAGGTTAAAAACATATTTAATTTGTTTCAGAGCTATTTAAAATTTGCACCATTGTACTGGGACCACTGTATAGCTCCAATTCATCTAAAAAACCAGGTTCACAGTATTTAAACATATATTTTGATAACCTGAAAAGAAAGCGATAAATTAATGTTATACCAAAATATAGCTGTAGACACAAATAATTTTCATCCTTAGGAGAAAATCAGGGGGTTTATATGAGTTTCACACCCAGCTCTGTATAAAGCCAACAGATTACTATTACCATCTTTACAGGCTATTACAGTTTTCATCTCTCTTGCTAAACCTTCTAAAATGAACACAGATTTCTAAAACTTTGAGGCCAATGTAAACAAAGACTTCACGTGTCTTTTATTTCTATTGCTTCTGCAGCAAGGATTGAGCCATAACCCAATAAAATACCAGGTGGTTTTGTTGAAGTCTAGTTACGGTAAACAAACCTTGCGGATTAGATATATATGACACTCATAACCCCTCACCCACAAGAGAAAAAGGGAGCACAGGCACAGAATAGAGAAGACAGTTGTGTCAGGTCCTGTTATGCTAGAATCAACAACATGCTGAGGGAGAAAAAAAAATGTAATGGATCTACGGTTTGTATCGAGTCAGAGTATTTTATAATGTAACTAGAACTGTAAAATAATCTAAAAAATTGGTTTTGGTCTTTTCTACTACAATGAGACAAAACAGATCTGGGCAGTTAGAAATTTAGCATTATTTTATCCTTTTTACAGAAATTTCCAAATTAAGTGTGAATTTAATTTACAGCGTTCTAGTTCAGACTGCAGTTCTTTACCCTATACACCAACGGTAGTAAATGGTCCTAAATATTTAGTTAATAGAGTTAGACTTGTCAGTCAGAGAGAAACTTTTCCATAACATAACCCAAGAAAAAGTTCTTTATCTCCACAAGTAAAAACCATTATGACACTTGTTAAAAGAAACTAGCCTAGGTGATCAAATTCCAAGGAGTCAGTGATCACATATCACAAGACAAGGAACTGATAGAACTAAATGAAGTTTATGTTAAGGTATCAGAAGCTGGTAGCCAGCTGACTCAAGCAGCTCTGCAGAACAGGATATGGGCACTCTGGTGAACCAGAAGTTAATTAAACACAAGTCAGCAGTGTAATGCTTGCAGCAAAGACAACCAACCCCTCAGAAAGGCACCTAATCAACTAACTGCTTCCAGGACAAGACACCTAAGGGGAAAAAAAAAAAGTGTATGTTATTTTGGAGGTTACTAACCTTGACTGACTGAATTTTTGCTTACCGGCTTCTTGTGGAAGAAAAAAAATCTGCTTTAGCTTTTTCTAAAGTCTAAACTGAAAGGACAAAGACACACAATAACATATTTGCATGAAGTAGCATGGGGGTTTTATGTTCTACAGGTTGAGAATTTAAAAGAACATTCTTCTTACAGCAGTACAAAACTTCATAAGCTAGACAGGATAGAGGACTTACTAGTCCTAGATTACTCTAGCATGTGTACAAAGCCCAGAAATAAAATGGCATCTTTTTAAAGTAAAAATTCTCTTAGCAGCTAAGATAATGTTGTAATGCTTAACATAAAACTGTATCATAACTAGTGCTCATGCCAATTATCTGCATTACGAAAGGAAGGATAACATATTTTTAAAATGACAGTAGAATTAAACCCAACCATCAAACACAATCTTCCATTCGAAATAAACAATTACAAAAGATGCCTAACTCTGTACTATGAAGATAAAAACACGTACAGGTAAGACCTTGGTCTTACATCTATATATTTGATTAAAAAACAGAATGAGTAAGACAAACCCAACATACAGAGACATGGAAGTGCAAGTCTGAAGACCTTTATTAATTCATATATTCTTCCAGGGCAAAAAACTCTCAAATACATATACAGTGCCCTACTTTATGTGAAGTTCAAGAAAAATACAGTTAGGCCACTAGATGGCAGTAGAGAACTGAACAACTACAGGGATCGTATTTCCTTCAATTAAGCAGCTGAATGAAAAGCTAATCTGAACACGAAAGCAGTTGCAAAAAGAGATTATAAAAACAGCTTATGATCATGCAAAAAGCAGTTGATTATCTGAAGCTGACACTCAGCACTACATATGACTCAAGGTCTTATGCCTACAGACCTCACAGCTAAGGCTGAATCTTTGGTCATGCTGTAGGTGACACATGCGCACACTTCCAGGACTGCTGCTTCCCTCCCTTGTAACTACACTTACAGGCTGAGTATAGATGGAGCTGCAGGATTAAGAGCTAATGTGGAAAGAGAAAGGAAGAGCTTAAAATGTAAGTCTTAAGGCTAGCTCAGGAAGGGTGTGGACAAAGCAAGAATGAAGCCAAGAGCAAATTCTATTTAAGAGAAGGAAGCATTTGAAACATATTACGCAGTTGAAAATGTGAGCTAGGACAGACATTTCACTATAACATAATTTTTAAGATTACATGGTTGCATTAAATGATTTAGAATAGAAATGTCATTTTTGGTTTAACATCTACAGAGAGATAACTCACAATATGATTAAACAGAAAAAAATTACTACATTTTGTCTCAGCAACATGTTAAATATTAGAAAATACAATCCTTCTTCTACTTAAAAAAAACTTGTCAGTGCCTAAATATAGGAGCTTGGACAAGGAAGGAAAAGTCAGTAATCTGCATAGGCTGTTTCCCTCCTCTTACACCCAAGTAACTGGTGGTAGTTTATTCGGGCCTGAAGCTGCAGAGCTGCTGCATGTGTATTTTCCTTTCCCTAAGAGTATCATTACAAGCTATGCAAGCAGGTCATGCCTAGAACAACTCTGTAACTGTTTAGCTAAGGAAATTACAGAAGCTGCTTCCCAATACAGATGGATTTACAGTACAAATCATTAACAGTCAAACTAATTTCCCAGCTACAGGAAGTATTTGCAAAAGAAGCTATTAATAAGGGAGTTAATAATGAAAGAAAGAAATCACCAGTTTTAAAAGTACCAGGTGTTACTGAAGGTGTTATTATTCATTGAAGATGAAACTGTAATTTCTAATGGGCTAAAAAGTTTTTCCAAAAGAAAAGCTATTTGGGGGGTTTGGGGAGTTTTCCTGAAGTTAATTATTTCAAAACAGAGCTCTGAAACACAGCTTTCAAAAGTCAAAACTTTCATGCATTTTTACTACTAAAGGCAAAAAAAAATTTAACATAGGTGTATTTGTAAAATTGCTTTCTGAGCTAACAGGCAACAACATTATTTCTTGCTTCTGAACCATTAATGCTGGCTAGAAAGCCTTCTCTGCTAATTATACCACACAGCATTACCTACCTAAATGAAGCATTTTTAAAAGAAAATAATTAGAGAGTGAAATTCTTTCCATTATTTGCATGACTAAAATGAATCTAAAAGTTAGCTTAATTTGACTGACTAGCTCAGTTTCTACATAAAACTGGGCAAATACAAGAAATTCTATTAAATTTTCAATCAGTATAAAATCACCCAAAACACAGGAATGATAATCTTCTGTCCTAGAATATTATTCTTACTCAGAATAATGGAAATACAGATATGACAGCAACAACTTCCACAAAAAATCTGACAATTGTTCTGCTTTCTTTGAAGTTTCATGTAGAAGCTCAAAAAATAGATGGCAAACTTACTGCGTAAGAAAGACAACTAATAGTGGGACTGTATTATGAACTTAGGCTATCAGTACATACTATTATGTACTTTTAAATGAAATTTGTACGCAAGTATTTGCTTAAAATGTAAGAAGCTACAACAGATTGATTATATGCAAGGATGAAGAAATGCTGAATATAAATTCTATCCAGAGACAAGCCATTATGTTTTTCATAAAATTATCTATTCCTAATTACGTAATTTATAGTTTCTTGGCATTTCTACATTTTAAAGCCAAGTACTTAATGAACAATAACTTCTACCTACAGAATAATACTTAAATGTTTGCCAGTCTCATGTCATCAGCACCAGCAACTAATTTTAATTTCTAAATTAAACTGCCCATGTTACTCCACTGCACTGGAATATTTTTGTCGTTTCATTGAACATTTCAGAAATTAAACACATTTTATGCTACACTACACATTTAGCTATTGAAAACAGATTACACAAACCCATACACTCTTCTGTCCAATATGATTTTATAAAGGGTATTTGGAGAAAAAAAGCCTTTGCTCTTGCCAAATAATTTAGATAAGTGTGCACCTATACAAAACAGAATATTAAAGCTGAAAGGAATAAAGATGTCCAGGGACCTTTCATAAAAATGAATATGACATAAGAGATGGTTCAAAGTCTTCAAAGCAAGGCACTGTTCAATTCCATTGGTTGTATTAATTATGAACCCCTATATCACAATGTTCCTAACCCCACCAGTGGAGCAGAACCAAAGGCAGCAGTATTTGGAGCAAAAGTTCCAAACTTTCATGATTATTTGCAACATCTTTTCAGGTACAATCTAAAATTTTCCAACATTCTTCGCAATTCAAGAAAACAAAAAATAACAAAGATCTTCTTGCTCACCAAAAATTGTGCCGAAAAAACACCAGTCCTTATTATTAAAATGCTCATGCCTACACCCTTTGCAATGCACCATATACTTTTCATATGTCAGGTCTATTCATTTCTCAGTGAAAAGCATGAATGAATTGTTAAAATGTTAACAAGGTTAACAATAAAGGTAAAAAGGTACTGGGTTAAAAAAGTTACTGGGTTTTGCACATGGCAGGTAAAATAAGTTCTAGTGATTACGAATCCATCCATTGCAACAGCATACATACAGCCTTCCAAACAAAAACATAGAATTTAAAGAAATCATTAGCGTTTATGAATAGTAGTTTTTAAACTGCCAGGGTTTCAATTTTTTGACAGGATAAAACCCATCATATTCTAAAATTCTGTCTTGGAGTAACAATAACTGCCAACAATACAACAGTATGTTTGAAATGGGGAAAGTTCCTTAGGCCATTTCCTAACAGAGCATTCAAGCCAAAATGACATTGAAATTACTAAGCACAGAAAGCGGACAGTTTTCAGTTTGAGACAACTATTTCTTCCCTGGTCTTACTCAATTCACCCCGGCAGAAACTGGAAAGCTACTAACTTCATAACCTTTAGATTGCTTTCCGCTAGTTTGCCTTTCAGTCCATTTGTTTCCTTCTCCAGCTTAAGCATGATTCCCTCATGCCCATGTTCTCAGTAGCTGGTAAATGAAAGACCTATTCACCAAACAGGACATGGCAAGTGGGAAGGTCTTGTCCTAACAGGGGCCCAAAAATACAAACAATTAGAAGCTTCAGATTCAGTTTTTATATCTGTTTCACTGAAACAGTTGACTACCCTCCAAAATGCACAACTAGACAGTACTAATTTAAAACATATCCAAAATATTTTTTTAATGTTTTCTGCATGAAAACATTTTTAATATTTTCTCTGTCCCAGGAAACCATCAAGTTTTTCCTATATTAAGTATATGTACTTGTGGTATCTTGCATCCTTGGAAGCTCTTCTGTTTGAGCTGATTTCTTGTTTGAAAACTTGACTAGGTGGAACTTAGCATTACTCAGAATAAGCCAATTACAAAGAATTAAATAAAGTAAGACCATTTCAATGAATCGTGAGAATGCCCTGGAATGTTTTGAACTGTATAAAATCTTAAATATAATCCTCCCTCCTAAAAACCAAGATATAACTCACGCGTTTTTGTAAGATGCAGATTTCAGTATTTAAATTTTATTTAATAATAAATAGAACTAGAGGATATTCCATTTTGCAATTCTGTATTCTTAGTGGAAATTTTTTATTTCAAACTTGTATCTCCCTCAAGTACACATATAAAAAGTATCATAGCTTTCCAGCGAAGCTTCTGATTCAAAATATTCTTGATATTTTGCAGAGTTTTTCTTTTGTTGTAAGACTGACCACAAAAACAACTGATGTTTCCACCTACAGAGACAGCAATCCACAAGAATATAAGTAGTAAATTCACTTTCCAGCAGTAGTGCAGTAAGGTTTTTGGTTTGAGTTGCGTTTTTTCCTTCTTTCTTCCCTCCCCTCCTTTTCGTTTTTAAAGTACATGCTTCTCATACACTAAATTGTAGCTTTAAAAATGTTCAGGTATATATAGCCCAAATATGAGATCAGTCACTTACTAGTCCTTAGCAAACATTCAAGCACTGCATATTTTTCAGAGGACCTTCAGAATCAGAAGTCATTTTAAGTCACATCCTGAAAAACAAAAATAATATATAATATGTAACTTCAAGTAACTCAGCTGTTGAACAGCTCAGAATTTTGAACCTTAACATCACAAATGCCATCCAGTAAGGTAGATTTTCTTCCACAGAAGAACTTACAGTATTTGTTTTAAATTTAATGTTTCTCTTTCTTTAACACTGTGCTCTATTCTGCTTCACATTAATTAATTTAGGTTATTAGGGGGCTTATATCAAAGCACAGTCATGCATTAAGCCATTGCCAGTCTCAGAGTTGGTGCTACTCTTCTGTAGCACTTGGCATTTGGGGTCGCACAGTCAACTTCCCCAACAGATCTCACTACACTACTACAACTTCCACCACGTGAGCATACAATTTCCTGTCTAAAACCCGCTCAAGCAAAACCCAAGAGTGCTCAAATAAAAACATAATTCAGCATGTTTTGATCTCAGTGAGCTCAACACTCTTTACCTTTGACTGATTTCCCCACCCTCAGGATGAGCTACAAAGATAATCAATTCACACTATAGAGAAACTCGGCCTCCAACACAGCCTGGCTACCAAATTTATGTTTAAATATGGTATGTTTTCTGATCCAATTTTTAAAACACATAAAGAAAGATCATTACATTACAGTCTGGATGGGATGGCTAAGTGACAAGCCATATTGTTACCTGTGGCACAGACAATAACAATATGACAGACAGCTACACTGTGTACAGGTTAAAAACATACATACATATTCACTGTCAAATGTGCCAGATATGGTAAATGCAATGGTCACTTTTCAAAAGAAGACATAAAAAGGGTAGCATTTGCAATCTTCCTTAAATGTTTCAGAGATCATTAATGTGCCTTTTTAAAAAAGAATCTCAATACAAAACACTTTAAATTACAGTGCATAAGGTAAGACCAATATATTTTTAAACCTCTGAGGGAGGGGTAAAATGCAGCAGATAAAAAATGCCACTGAACCTTTACTATGACTTTATGACTCTGAAAGTGCAATATAACAAACTGCTGAAACAGACACTCATGTAGAGAGTAAGTAAAGAGGTTTTAGCATACTAGTTCAAACTAAAAAGTCTTTCATTACCTTTTAAGATGAAAGCACCTATACATGTATGATGAAGTAAACAGGAAATTATATTAGTTGTATTGATACACCATTATGTTAATCCAGCACTTCCCCCATCAGTACTAATACATCAGTACTAATAACATACCATTCCCAAACACAGGCATTTGATCATTCTCTACTCTTTCTCCCTCCCACATTCCTCCCACAGGCAAAATGGTGATTAACTAGGTAATAAACGACTCAGAGACTTCACTGTATCAGGACATTCAGTTAAAAAAAAAAAAAAAAAAAAGTGTCATCTGCAACGCCAGTGAAGCACACCTTGTTGCAACATGTTAAATACCCTTAACTTGGTGCACATTCATTTTATATTATACATTCCATCTTAGGGAGACCAATTTTTCGGTTTCATTTACCAATTCCCCTGCAGTGTTTATGTTTAGTAAACACTCCTAGGCTATTTTTCAGACATGACAATCAACTTGAGCCTTTTTCACTTTGCATATATTAATATGACAGGACACTTAGTTAAGGGATGGTCGGAGGTGGAAGATGATTGGAGTTCATCTCCTGTTCCTCCAATAAATAATGCATGTGATCTATTTTTGGAATGTCATTACTTGTTAATTTGTTTCCTATGCATCCCTGTTTGCCAGGCAGAGCAACAGATAAAGGACCATGTGACAGGAAACAAAATGTATGAAAGAGAAAAGAAGGGCCCCAGTGAACACACTGTTACAAAATGGACTAATTTTTATCCTTATGCCTTCACTGCACACTGCTAAACACTTGTAAGAATTTGTCACCTGTCAGCTTCCAAACAAAGCACTGTGGTGAAGTGGTCACTGCATCTCATCACAGCTCCAAAGACATGAGAACCACATTTCAGCCTCAGAACAACAGCTACCTTCAGAACCCAGCTGTGAACAGGTATTAACTTATCTGACTAGATGTGTTTGTTCAGGACATAGCTTTTGCAAGGAAAAGGCAATTGGGCATGATGCAGCCATGCCACTTATTTGCATGATCCTGGCAGTGAGAAATGGTATGCACAAACACAGCAGGCCAAAAAAATATTGAAGGTGGTCTTATTTCCAAGCCCCTGTGCTGTAAGAGGTAATTTGGGCTTTCATTATAACGGATGGCTTCAGCTGATTGGTTTTAGAATATATTTAGAGTATTTTTAACATAGGTAAGTTCCTAAACACTGGTATCCAAAAGGAGATAGTAAACAGTTATTTTAAAAAAAACCAACTTAAAATTTACTGAATATACACATATATAGAAAAGAAAAAACACTCTAGCTCAAATACCACAAAGAAAGAAACAGGATGTAATGTCTGGGTTACCATTGTGGGACTTCTAACTACGTAACTGGTAGGAAACAACAGAACACCACTATTATATTCTGTACAAACATGCTCACAATAATTTCAGTCCCTCTTCCTAAATACTGAAAGGCAGTTCTAAAAAACATACCATTCCACAATACCAAACCTCCAGTACTGGACAGAAGCATTGATTACTCTGTGAAAAAAAAGTGCCAGAAACTGGGTGGTATGCTGTCATGAATTTGCAGCCAGCTGAAACACACAATACTTTCAAGAGCATATGTATTTAAAGGAACAGAATTCAACACGACAAACAATAACGAGAAGCACCTTAAATAATTTAGCTAAATGTTTAATTTAATCTCAGCATCCTATAAAACAACTAGAAGTTATTCTGCAACAACAGATTTTTTAATTTTTGAGTGCTGGGAAATGAAGTAGTCAAACATAAAAGGATGTTGATACAAGACGTAGTGCAAAAAACAGAGTAGTTTCCTGTTTCTGTAAACGCTGGCTTTTTCTACACATAAATAACATATCCCAAGACCATGTAAAAAAGAAATCTGTTTGCTTATAGCAAAATCATTTTTAAGGAATGGAAGACCACTGCTACTGCTTGCTCAACTAAACCATCTGCATATCTGTGCAACTAATGTGGTCTGAGAGCAAATACAAATTGTCCACTGTGACACCTCAACGTACAGAATCAAGAGATGAAACACATGTGGTGTTCCACATACTTCAAAGAAATATGCATCTACGCTAAGAACTAAAATCTAAATTCGCTGTTCTGACAGACACGGAATATGGTATTGAGGGTAGCTAATATCAAGATAGAACAAAAATGTCTATATTCTCATTGAAATTAAAACACTAGTTAAAAATATTTACTTAAAATTAGTTATTCCTAATACTCCTACTTGTTTTAACAGCACAGGTGAACATACCTGCCTTTAATCTTCAGGATAAGCATAAATATAGCTTTAAAACTCAATTGCACACCTACATTTCAAACTAAAACCACACACTCCTTTGGTGATATATTTAAGTCAACAATTTTCTGTCATATTTTGCCATAAATTTCCAGTATATACAAATACTGCCAGCTAAATCTTCCGTTCACTCACATAGAGTAATTTAAAAATTATTTGTGACCTAAATTTTGGTTTGCATAGCTTATGCCAATTTGCCTGAGTAAGGAGTCAAAAGAGGAACGGTCATGAGAGTTTCATGTGAGAAAAGAACCCAGAGGAGTGTACACATCTGTGACATCTCAATATGAATAGAGACAATAGGAGCCTTATACAGCTATAATGGAGGGTGTGGGGGAAGATGGCTCACAAACCTTTTTTGTTTGTAACACAAAGATGTGAATAATTTTGTAAAATGCAGTTAGGAAGCCTTATGTGCCATAACTAAGTTAATCTATTTCTTGGTGGATTTCTCTGCTGAATTCAATTTTTAGATCAATCAGGCTGCAGTCATGAAACAAACAGAGAAACAGGAAAAGATAACATGAAAACTCCTCTCTTTGCAGAAGGAGAAGAAAAGGTAACCAGCTATGTATGACAGACACATTTCATAAAAAGAATCGAAAAAAGGGCAAATCCATGTAACAAATAATACATAGCATTTACATGGACTGCAAAAAACATTACTGCCTGGACATCAGAGAAGGCAGATCAGACCCTTATATAAATACTGGAATAAAGGTAGCAGAAAACAAAAAAGATAAAATTCTTACTATAACTCACCAGATGCAGACTTTCTAAATTTCATTCAAAATTTGACAACGTATTTAGGGATCTTTATAAGATCAACAGGAGTACTAGTATTCAAAGTCCATCAATTTCATTATGACATCTACTGTAAGTTCGAACAGGCCTTTCAAACCTTATGTTTCATTTTTAGTATGATTTGTTTACTAAGAAAATGCAGTGACACACTAAAAAGACCAAGTGATAGAATCACCACAAATTCAAAGCTATTTAAATCTATAATTCAAAATTTACATTTAAAACCTAGAAGTCTTGAATTATATGAATTGAGTGAAGAAAAGCTATCTAGAATTCTGTGAAATACTTTCTCGCAATAAACAAAGGCATATGCACTACATGAGACATATTCTAAAGTTTCTAGCACATTACAATGTTGTATTTATTTCTTCACTACATCACACGATTTCTAGCTCCAGTTCAAACTATTAAAACCAGGTATCTCATCAAATAGTTTTAACAGGGAAACAAAAAGGAAAGGGAAGTCAGCACATTATTCAGTTACTGCTTGTGTGCACAAATTAAAAAAATTCAGAAAGATGGTATTATTGTCCTATGAAGTTAGTTGTGCTTAAAAAAACAACATGCAGCTTAGAAGCAGTGTGGAATATTTATCTACACATCTCTAGAGTGATGTGAGGACATCACCACACATCCCCAGCACTCAGGATAGAAAAATGATTACACTGGCCCTCTTATGACTGTATCATAACACCAACAGTGAGAAAGAGACAGAGAGACAGGGAGACGGAAAGAAATTATGCTGTCTCCTACGTGAATTCTGGATAATAGCTGGTACACTTACATAGCTTTTGAAGCAGAGAACAAAAACATCCAAAAAATACCCACATGGCTCTACATAACTAAGAAAGTTAAAGGGGTTGCCACAGGGAAAAGGTTAGCATTTAAAAAGTGGAAAGCTTGTTTACATGGGAAAAGCTGAAATTTAATTGAAACAGGAAATACAGGACCAAAAAGAGAGAAGACTGCACCTTGCACTGAACTACAGCTGATTAATTAAGTAACACATCAGAAGCAGGAAGGCATCTGAGCCAGTGGACAAAGGCACAAACTGGGCACTCAGGATGAAGCCACAGCTCTGAAAATCTCTTCATGTTGACCTTCACCACTGAAGACACTGGAGAGATTCCCACTTCCAGCATTCTTTGTAGAAAACTGGCTGGAGAAGCAAAACGAATTTTAAAGAATTACAGAGAACAATTTTACCTAAGAGACACACAAGGTGTCACCAGGATACCCTTCATCCAAGAAGCAGGTCAAATGTGAATCTTCAGAATTGCTGGATAAACTGCACAAGCTGTTACTACAAATAGCTACTGCAGTGGGGAACTGGCAGTGATCAGCGTAGCTCCCACTGACAAAGGAATCTGCAGGGACTCTCAAGAGCAGCAGACCAGCAAATTTGACAGTCATGCTTTGACTGACTTCCATCCATAGCAAGATGGTAGAAGTTGTGCTAAAGAATCATTGCACTGAGCACATGAATAAACAATCTGGAAAAAAAAAAGCCAACATGGTGTCGTGGTTTAGCTTGGCTCAGGTTTTTCTAGTGGGGGGG
>VZRN01001256.1:1933920-1962451 GCA_013397935.1 Dasyornis broadbenti
GTTTTGGGGAGACCGCTTGCCTGTGTGGGGACCAGCGTCACTGTAGCAGTGTCGGGCGGGCTGCCGACGGTGAGACCCATGGCTACGCAGAGGAAAAGAACCTCTCCCCGGGCAGGAGAAGAAGATCTGGGTGATGAACTGACCTAACCCCCCCCCATACCTTGTTCCCTTGTGCAGCTGCTGGGAAGGAGGGAGGGGGGTGAGCGGAGAAACGGTGGCCTTGAAGGGTTTATTTTACTTCTCATTTACTCCTCTGACTCTGTTAGTAATAAATTAGATCACTTTGCAACCTAAGTTAGTCCTGTTTTGCCTATTCTAAGTGCGTCTTCTCCCGGGTTTCCTTATCTCAACTCATAAGCCCTGGGTGTGGGTGTGTTAATTTGGGGGTACCTGGCATTTGGCCGGGCTCAAACCATGGCACATGGCATGACTTCTCAATAGGGAAAGTTAATTCAAGGGAAAAAAAATGAAAGTTGCACAGAATTAGTGTGACCTATATGATCCTCAGACTGATCTAATATCTTTTGTCATTTTACGTTAGTTAAAACATGTAAAAATGTTTTTAAATATTTGAATTGCTTTAGTGCAGTGGCAAAAATATATTTACCCATATAACCTGTTTTACTCAGGAAATTTGTATAAAGACTTCTTCATCAATATGAAATGTAATTTTACTAAAGTCTGTTGACAGAGCTCTGCCAGGAGATTTCCCTAGTAAAAAGATTAAGCCTGAGGAAAAACTAGTGGGATAAATATGGCCACTACCATTCTGAACATCTAATAGTTTCTAAAAGTCAATGCTTTAACCACTCATGAACCAGAGGTCAAAGAAAGAGCAGTCAAGAGAGTTCAGTGAAACCTTGAACTGTGCAATTCAGGTTTTTGGTGTTTTCTTTTTTCTTTCCCCTTTAGAACTATGTATAATTAAAACTTAAGTTTCTCTCTTATTAAAAAAAAAACCAAAAAATAGTGACTTCCAGATTTAAGTTTCTTGCTTCTCCATTTTCTTGTCTGACTTAACAGTAAACTGTCGATATTTATGTATTTTCTTTTAAAGTGCTAGGGGAACAGAATCCATTTTTCTTTTTAAGTGGAAAATTAGATGCTTTGCAACTCCTGTCACTGACCACATTTGAAGAGAAAGAGCAATATAAAGAGATTTGAAAAACAAAATGACAATACTGCAGCCAGCAAAAGAGATATACCAAGTATTTTAATATGAAAAATATTAAAAAGTTCAATGTCACACATGGCTTCTAATGGTCAAAATAGCTTCAAGAAAAAATATATTCCAATTATTTAGACCATGAATGAACAAAAAAAAGCAAATGAGACTTGAAAAAAACCTGTATTTTTGAAAAATGAGCAATGAGAATTGTTTGACCATCGCTGCAGTATGAGAACCTATGCATAGAAAGGATCTGTAAACCTCAAAACTGTAGACTTATTTACAATGGTTGATTAACTAGCATTATTTTCCCAATAAAAGAATGTATCTATATTACACCTACCTCAGAACAAAGTAACTGGATTTAACACATCCTAACATTAGATAAATTGAGCAAATGTTTGGTCACAGTAACAAACTAAAGTCTAAAAATAGTGGCATAGTAACACTAGTACATCTTACCATGTGGGTAAAGAAAACATTTACGTAACAGGTAAGTTCCTTAACTAATGAACTATAATACAGTCTGGCAAACATTCAAAAATTACCTGTGTGCTAACCACCTTCCTTTTTTAGACTGATTGTATATTAATGAAAGTACATCTGTGAAATATCTGAGAAGCTAAGACTAATCAATGAGAGAATACACTACATGCACTCTACTTATATTGTAGTATATTCTCAAGACTTTCACTCATTTACAATATTAAATTGAGTTTTGCACATGATACTGTAGCAACAGTACAGCACAAAAGTGCATTTCATTACAGCACGTTAACTTTACCATGCTCCCTACTACAATTTGCTGTTCAATATCAGTGACCAGTACTGACAAAAATAAAGTTATTAATCTATTTTTTATTATTACAAAATGCTTTCTAAAACAAAGGATTTATATCCATAATAATGCTTAGCATCTTCAATTTTACTGTAATAGTCATGCCTACAGCTACTTCATAAGGCAAAGAAAAATAAAGCAACAGAAATGTTACAAGGAGAAATACGCTCCCTCCAACACACATCCTATCGTATATATATATGTTTGCATAAAATTAATAAAGCATGCCAAAATCTAACTCACAAAACTTCTCACTTATAAGACCTTTATGTGCTTGCCCCTCCATCAGTCCCACTTCAGCAATATGTGTGTTATAACTCTGAAATAAAGACTGTAATTCCACATCTACAGCACTACCATAATGGTGATCTTGCAAAGACAAACCATATGGGTTTACAAATTAACCAAACAAATTAACCAAAAATATCTTAAGAGAAGTTATATATGAGAAGCCTTCCTTGGCAGAGAGCTGCCTTGGTATACAAAATATTCGTGTGTACATGATGGGATGCATGGAAGAAAGACTTTTACAGCATGGAAGTATATAAACATGGTCTGACAACCGAAAGAGTTACCATTGATAACACATCCATTTGCTCCTTATTCTACCAGTATTCCATAATCAGCAGGCAAAGTATGAGGGATACTAGAGAAAAATGGATCTGAATTGCCTATAATATACAGACATATACACAAGTAACTAAACCAAATCATTTTGACACTTTTAATTCCTTTTATGAAAAGGTACTTTTTGTTCCTCATACAGCTTATTTTGTCAGCAGGACCAAATTCTACTACACATCAGTTTAGAGTTCTCACGAGTCTAAACAAAGTAATAAAACTCAGCTTTTTCCTTGTTACATTTCTTTCCAAATTTAAAATGTCCAAAATCAATTTAATTTCTTTAAATGAATATGCAGAGTTTTTAAGCACAGAAGTTAAAATCTATGGATTGTTCAACATCAACAGGAAAGACACATTTCCTATTGTCATCCTTGACTTTTACTACCTTATTATGCATTAGTAGTATCTTGAAATGATCCAACATAAGTAGCTCTACACTTTAATTCAGCAAATAAATGGAGAGGACTTGAGAGTTGCTATAATTATGAACACAACTTTTTTCCTGATGTCAATCCAAAACAACACAGAAAATGCACTGAATCCATTCTGCCTCTCAGGAGTGTTAGAGATTAACTCAACCCTGCTGATTCCAAATAGGAGCAAAGAAATCCCATCTTGAACCCTGAATTTTTAACAGACTGGTCCAGCAAATTCTGAATTCCAGACTGGCTTCAGAAACTAATTTATCTTTTGTCTTGGACAATTTAGGTATTAGTTAAAGAAGAAAGAAAATAATTTCTTAATACAAATAAAGAAGAAAGGAAATTATTTCTTATGTCATCTGAAGTGTCTTCCATGTTTAAGTGTTTAGTATGAATGTTAGTAATGTTAGTATGATGTTTTTATTGAGCACATTAGTAAAGAAAAAAAATGTATCTTTCACCATTGATCAGCAATTGAAATTATGATCATCACAACCATACTCATCCCATTCTAGTTTTAAGTCACCCTCACTTTCGTGTTATCTGGCAGCAGACACGTCTGATCTGTTCAGCACAACACTGAGTTACTGAAGTAACAGGAAACTGTAAGTCTAAAAATAGACCAGCAAGCTATGTAGAGTGACAGAAAATCTGACACACATGAAAATAATAATTTCTTCCAGACATTTTTCTCTAGAAGAGGATTATTAGGCAAGAATAATTACATGCAGAGTTTTTAACATTCCAAAACAATCACATAATTCTTTATGACATCTAAAGAAAGGAGGACAAGTTTTTTTATTATTTGGCCAACGAACACAAACTGTTTTAACCACGATACCAAAATGGCTCCCAGAAAAACTGGTGATCCCTGGAAAGAAAATGTATCTTCTATTTGAGATGTGTTTCCATTTACCTAAAGGGAAACTCCAGCATTTTATTCTAATAAGAAACTGCATTTTTACTGTATTTAATTTTATGATTTCTAGAAAATGTATGCCTCTGAAAGTGTATCATACATTTAGTAAAATCCCATGTACTGAAAGTCTGGTCTGAAGTTCACTAGAACATTTAATAGGTTAAAAGTATTTTTAATCCTTAAACATGACTCTTTTTTACATTATAGTGCCAGTTTATAAAATGGTTACATTGTGACTAAATTTGATAAATGAGAATTATTATGAGTGTATTCTCATCTTAGTAAGAGTTAACATCTCTAGAACAAAATATTCAAAGCAATAAGACATGCTGAATATGAGTATACATGTTTAAGCTTTGAAAGCTGCTTAAAAATGCAAGCTTGAGTAAAGTTCATGTGAACAGTTGTATACATGTAGAGCTCTGAAAGCTGCTTAAAAATACAAGAATGAGTAAAGTTCACAATATCCTTGATAAATGCCAGCTGTCAGGCATTGCCAACAAATATACACAATGTTTTCCACAAACTAGAGCCCAGTAAAATGCAATTTTTACTTTACCAGCTGAATATAATGCATTATACAAGGCAACATCTACCCAAGGTCAAAAGTTTACTGTTTTCAAATTTTACCTTCCAAAGCAGGATATCATTACACAGACATCATCACACTGAAATTAATGGAAGCATTTCTAAAAATCTCTCATCAAGGTACATATAATGCTTGAATATACACTTTCCACCAGAATGGACATATTCAACTTCAAATCAAGTCAAAAATAACCCGAAAGAGAAGGAGTCTGAAAGGAAATAAACCAGCAGAAGTTTGAGGCATGCAATAATAGTCCTCATGAGCTTTAGAATATATAATAATTTTCCAAACTGAGAGGCTTTCCTCTAAGTCACCTTTCAATCCTTCTGCTTAAAAGAAAGCAGATAGAAAGCCGCTTACACTAGATAGAGAAAAAGCAGATGAAAACACTGTGGCTTGAACTTCTAAAGTTTTCATTCACTGTGTGAAAACCTCGGTGGAGGGAGAAAATTCTAAAAGGGCAGCTCCAAAGCAGCTGGCAAGTCCCCACTGTGCAATATGGGGAGATGAAACCAACATCAAGATCTACTTTGAATAGACACAGAGAATAAAACAGTATAGAATGGCAATATATATTTTCAGTTTGTGACTGCTCATTTAATGCTATTTGGCTACAAAATGTCTTCACAGTATCCCTGATACCCTTCTTTCTAGACATAATCTTTACATGAAATGGTTACACGAATGATATTTCATTATGAGCAGTAAGCTCTCAATAACAGTCTTCAAAAACACTCTCTCCAGTAGGGCCCTTTGAAGTCACAGGATTTCCAAAACTAAGGAAATGTATGCTTCTGTAGCTTCAGTGTCAGTGTTCATTTTTTTTCCATTTTCCCACCCTACTGCTGGTATGTGCAGCAACTATTTTAGAGATCGTGGATTTCTAATACTAAAAGGCATGTACACACAATGCTAGCACAACGCAATCATGCAACTGTTCAAGAGAAGTCTAAGACACATTAAATGATGCTTCAGAAATAGAGTTCAGAAGTGATTTCTAATTTCTGACAGTTGTTACTCATTCTTCTTTCCTTTCGAAGAGCATTTACTCCATTTTACTGTGATAGGCAAGATAATGTGCAGCTCCACTGCAGCTCCACTGCAAAGACAGGTGAACTGCCATGAAACGGACAATGAGATGCAGACAGGATGTACACAGGTACAGGGAGGACAGAACAAAGAATCACAGAGAGTGGGGGGGGAAGCCTATATAATAGCTGCTTAGGAACACTAGCTGGAACAAACAGGGAGGCCACAAACTATCATTATAAGTGCATGTTTCTTTTGTAGTTGGAAGGAGAATGGCACACAAGAGGGTGCAGGGGATCTGCTATTAATAATTTAATATTCATTGTTCCCTCGATGTTGCTGGCAATGCTTCTGGAGACTCCCTCAATTCCCAGAAAAAGCTGCATCGAGAAGAGCAGCACTACAAGAACAGCCCACGCTGAACTACCACAATTTTGTCCTACTGTGTATTAACACTGCTGTAAACTAAACACTTCTTAACCACTGAACTGCTTACAGAACTGAATTTTTAAAAAGTCCAAATCACAGCAGTTGAGAGTTCCTCCCCACCTTAATCTCTAATTAGGAAAACGAACACGCTATATAAATCTGATGAAACTATTTGCAAGAACAAGACATGAGAGATGTGAAAACAGCTTGAAGTAGTCAAGTGATGCTTATAGAATGTGGGTGTAAGTTACAAGATGCTTATATAGCTTAAGTTATAAGATATCAGTATAACCTGAATTATAACTTTCTATACAATGTAATGGCTAATATATGGTTAACGAGTTGCTTAAAGCTGAATAGACAAAAAAAACCCCCCAAAAAACAACCAAATCAAAAACTCACCAGGTAGATAGTTTCAAAAACAGACAAGTATATCACTAATGAGAAATTGGCAGATGTAAAGCCAATTAGCCACAAAATAGAGAATTTAAACCCGTTAGAGCCAGAAATATTAAGGAACACCATAACTGCGCATGCTCCCAAGACAAAGTTGAAAAGTTCAGGTGAGCAGAAGACCTTAAGCCTTCATCATAAGGAGACCCCTAAGACCACCGAATTGGGAAGGCGCAAGCCCAGTGCAAGAGAACTATTTATAACCGTGAGATCATATTACGTAAATTAGTTCTGGCACATATATGATGTTATGACATAGTAATACTAAGCACTACTTACTGTATAAATAAACTACAGCACTTGACAAAGGTGGGTGAGTTGGGTGGAGAAATCCCCCTCACCTCCAGCACTGCAATAAACAAATACCTGCTCTATAGACACTGGGCTGTGGGGTTTTATTTCTAGCCTATCTTTTCAGGCATCACAGGCATCAGATTTCTTTGCTGAGGAAGAGTTTCGAATGTTATCTCTAGGTAAGGTGCTGAGTGACTCCTTGATAAAATGGCACTCAACATTCAGTAAATTTAATGTTCCAGCAAGAACAGAAGGCCGATACCTGTGTCTACGAGCTAGTGAGGGAGGAAATGGAAGCTGATGCAGTAAATTAATTAAGTCAGCTGTTCTTCTGTCAGTGAAAAGACACATATTTAAAAGGGGAAAGAAACGTGGAATAACTAAATGTCATATTCATACTTCACTGAAAACGTAATGCTGCTATAATTTGTCTGGTTTGGCAAAGCTACACAGGGGAGGTGAATTTTCTCAGCCACAGATATTTTGGGTTTGTGATAAAATCTGCACAGTATGAAAATGACACACACTTGAATTAGGTCCAGAATTCGCTAGAGTTGCCCACCCTAAGTAAAAGTTCATAACATTGGCGACTCTGGGCCCCTGACACTTTGCAATTTGGCAGTGAAGTGCAGCTGACGCTACTCATCTCCCAGACTGAGGTGGTGGGAGTTTTCTTGTTTAAGGAAGATGCGAATAGAAAATAGGTTAGGTAGGTAAATACATTTAATTCACGGACGTATGAACTAAGTAGTAATACTATGACATTTCTATGTCGGATTTCAGTAAGGAGACACCACTCCAACCTTTTAAAAAACTCAACACGTTTATTAAGCAACTGAACTCGATGAAACCAGAGTACCAAGTGACTCATCCTCCTTTTCCCACTTTCTAATTAGCCTTGATCGTCAGCATCCATTTGCAGATTGCTTTTTGTTGGGTTGTTTTTCCCTTTAACCACACAAAAACATGTTGGAACCTGAAAAATGGACTCCTACTTGTTTAGCGATGGGAGTTTTAGAAGATAGCTGGTGCTAGCCGTTAAGGCATATTCCAGTTTTGCCATTAGCAGCACACAAGCAAAACCACTTGCTTGCTTCTCGTCCTCCTCCTCCCTGGGAGAGGCTGCATGCAGCACAGCACGATCACCAAGAAAAAATACAGGAAAAGGGAAGGGAAAAAAAACAAAACAAACCCCCTCTGCCCTTGGCAAGCGGAAGGCGTTCCACAAGAATTGCTACAGGGTCAAAAGTTGACCGTGGTTTCAATTTCACCTTTTTGCAACCAATGAGCGTGCGGCGGCTCCAGACAGAACCGCGGGCGGCAGCGGCCCTTAACTCCTTGCGGCCCGGCCCACCCCGCCACGGAGTGGGCAGTGAGGGAGAAGGGCCCCTCCTCCATTTCCCCTCCCTTCAAACGACCAGCAGAACGCCCAGAAGCCTCCTGCGGACTGAGCACTGCTTTCGGCATGGAAGTAAAAGGAAAGGAGGAGCCCTCCGAAGCAGTATGGCAGTGAATGAGAAGTTAAGACCTACAGAAGTACGGCCCCTTTCCCCTGCTTTAGTTGGAAAACATGTCAGTAATCGAAGGAGTCGAACTGATACCTAGGCATTATCAAAGCATCACTTAACTCTGGAGATGTTACAGCTATGAGATTGTGCTGGCAAACAGGAAAGACTGACCTTGAGAAAGGGGAGGGGGAGCACCAGCACAAAATTGTCAGAAAGGATTCTGAATATGCAACCCAGAGCTGCAGTATTTACTTCGCTTCATGCCAAACGAGGCATCCACAGTGCTGTGGCATAAGGCTGGACAGCCCAAGAAACACTGCTGCCCAGTCATCACAGTACCAGTAATAATAGCCTGCTTCTAGATGTTGACTTCAAAACAGGACATCATCTACTCCATGAAGGGTGTACACGGAATTCATGCTCTTGGCTACAAAAATCCTCAGGTCTTCAGAGTTTTTCAAAGGAAAACAAGTAGTGCATAGCCACAAAAGTGAAAAATTGTCTGGACATGAGATTCGTAACAGATTGTCTGGGTTTAGCACTAAAGAAGACAAGATGCATCTTCACTCATGTTGTTACAGAACTAGAGCATGAACATAGAACAGGCTTCTTGTTCCACTGTACCATCACTAACAATGCAGTTTCACCTCAAGAACTACAGACTCAGTGAATCAGTCGATGGTGGGGTACCCCAAAAATCGGTGCTAGCACCAAGTTTTTCTCTGGGAGACTGGTGAAAATGCTGATGACAGCAAATCTGAATGACACAGTCTATGGTTGTGTTTTGAAAAAAGTCAATGTCAACTACACTTAAGCAAGGAAAGCAACAGATTTATCACTCCTTTATTGGTCTTGCAGACTACAAGAGTACTAAAGCAATTGTGAATACGTGGCTAGAGTTTTCAGTTTGGTGCAATAACAGACAATATAATACAAGGCATCATGAAGATAAGTATATAAAGCATATAGTTCAGGCAAATTCTGTAGCATCACTGCCTAAGAGTATGATTCAACACAACAGAAAGGGGTAGGCTTACTTATAGACCTTAGCAGCTCGGATTTGATACCGAGTAGAATGGTAAGTCATTGCACACATTTGCAGAGTAAACAACATGGAACTAACTATTCCAAAGCAGGTAGCAGTCAAATCAGGAAACACTTGGAAGCATATATGTTAGCATACTCTGATCTTCAACACAGTGCAGAAAGAATGACAAGAATCTGAATATACTGTGAAGAGGTAAAATGAGTAAATATGCCATTGACAGTACAGATGGTAAAGACGCTGGTGAAAATACAACTCAGTTTTCCAAATCCCAAAGCCAAGGTAGATTGTTCAAGATAATGCACATGACAGCCTAAGGGCGAAAAAAACATTAGTCAGTTGGCAGTTATTACTAATTTTCCATCAAGATGCAGTTTCAAAAAAATTGGCAAATTACCTTACCCAGAACCTTGAAGGCTTTCAGAGCGCTTCGCAGTGGTGAAAGATACTCTGGTCTCAGACCTCTATATAGGTCCAGAAAAAGGATAAAGACTCTTACAAAACAGCTATGCCAGCAGAAAACTCTGCCAATTATACTTTTGTAAATTATACTTTTGCAACTCAATTCACAAAATAGTTTTAGGCAATAAGATAATCACACAAAACTTCTTAAAACCCACTTCAGGAATAGTCAGCCACTCCATTTCAGAGCAGCCAAAGAAAACCAACTTCCAGCTGGTGGGCAAGGTCAAACAGTGATTTCTTGAACTGACACAGGTAGCTTCCTGTCTTAATCTATGCAAATAGGCACAGCAGCAGCTTAATGCACCTACTATGAGGTTAAGTTCAATGCCTTGAGAGCTGCTAACAAAAGATGCAGGAAGTGATTAAAATACATAAAGTCAGAAAGTTTAAGACATCGTAAGATCTTAGCTGACTGAGTTCATGCCCTACTACCAAGCTTTTCTACTCTAGTTCAAAAATGGAAAGACACCAAAGAAAATGCTGTCAAATAATGCTGTATTTTCACAGCTTAGCTAGGTTAAAATACAGTTTTGCCAATACCATTTTAAGACTTAATTACTTTTATAAAAAGCTCTCAGTACATTCCTCTCAGTAAAAAGTGCAGTTTGGTTTTGCTAAATACCGTGCCATTTTACAGAAATTATTTTAAAGTAAGAGATCATAAATTAATTCTCTTTTTGTAAGATGGCCTCATTTTAAAAGAAAATGGATACTGTAAAATTTTGTATCAAGTCAGCATGTTACCAAGAAGCCTTTCTGTGTTTTCTGAATTTGATTAATACAAGCCAAGGTCACTTCCTGAAAGAAAGATGCCTACTACTGCAGCTGCAAGCAAACTAGACTCAAAAACTGGGGGATGGGAAGACAATACTGGCAATTGCTGGCACTGTCTCCAAAAGTATACCAATTACAAAACTTGAGTAAAATTTGGAATTTTTTATTAGATCACTACATAAGTAACCTAATAACTAAAGTCCAAGTCTGTATAATTACTGTTTCAAGCAAACAAGATTCACAATGATGTACCAACGAGCCTGCAAAAAATTACTAATTCTGAGGACCCTAAACTAAACTGCATGCAATAACTGCATACTAAACTGTATGCAATTTCCTCAAAAATGTACTTTTTTTTGGTTTTAGCTATGCATGCTTTATTATGTAGTTCATGAAGCTAATAAGAGACTGCCCTTGAAACAACAGCATGTCTCAGTCCTACTGAGACTGAGGCTCCACCCAATCCACAGTTTCCTATTCTGAAGTCATTTAGGAAAAATGCATTTTGGGAAAGCATGCAAGCTCTTTACAGAAGTCTACAGCATGCATTTTTCCAGTTTTTGAAGACTGTACCTAGCTTATGAAAACAATTAGAAAGTAGCTGTGTTACACTGTAATGTGTAAAGATACTTTTAAAACATGCTACATTTGCATTATGCATGAGGCCAATCAGATGTAATCTTCCCTTCCCTGTTCAAACTAACAGGTCATGAAAATAAGACCTTACCAAAGAGAAATAGTATTATTTTTGCTTTTTCTACCATTTGGAGCACTACACTGGAAACAGGGAGGAAGGAACCTATTGCTGAAAAACATTTAAGACCATACATCAATAGACATTTCCACAAGGACATCGGGAGACACGTAGACACACACACACTCACCCTCAATTTAATATACTTCATCTTTAATAAAACAGCCTTGATACACCCACCCAACATTGCAACAGACGTTTCATACCAGGCTGAAATTAGGATGATTTACTGAATGAAAGTTAATTTTGACAAAATGGTGCACTAAAAAGAAAAGAACCTTGCTGATTTTAGGTGGGATCTTTGACTACAATAGGAAAAAAGCAAACTACAGCCTATCATTGCCTGTGCAGGCACAACTGCATATGTGGTTAAGGATGCCTAACATTTTCCATCACAGTAGCCTGTTCTAATTCTTTAATGCCTGTCTCTGACACACCCCTCCGAACTACTTCTTGGTTCATACATTTAAAAACCGAGTGGAGAGTTCTGTTGAACAAAGTGTAACCTTTTATTCAGTCTAAGAAGTTAAAGCTTTAGTAGAGGAGCTGATCAAATGTCTAAACAAACTTAACTTCATCTCGCTGCTCCAATGAAGGTATGTGTATAGCTGGTAAGTGCCTTATTTTAAAGTACTTGAGGATCTTGGCAACTGGTTTAAAACAAAAATGGAGCATGGTCAAGTATTTTATCTAACCAAGTTAGCTTTGTTGTTGCACAGCTCCTCCATGCTGACAGGACAGAACATGCTTTATCACCATATTACCAAGACCAACTTCTCTATAAACCTGCCAGCTACAAAGCAGTTAAAGTGCCTGGCAGCACAGCAGCTAGTGAACAGGGACATTTTTCTAGGTTATACTGCCACACCCATACACAACATCCACAAAGCATGAGGCAGCAGCAGGATCAAGGGCTTAGCAAAGGACACCCTTCCCTCCCGCCTTATTCAAGATTTCATTTGAAACAGTAGATGGAGGTCTCAGCCAACAGCACTAAGAATCCACATGAGTGAGGGGTAACCCATGTAGAAGGCGCACTCAGTTCAGTGACCAAAGTGGAATCCTGCTCTGCGGTATTCCAGATGAGTACTACCTTGCTGGCAAACAGAGTAGAAATTTCCTTATGGCAAATTATACTATTTTTTCCATAAGCTTCTTTAAGACATACAAAAATTTACACTGAAATACTAAGGATGTGAGATCATTCAAAAAACGTCAAATAGTATTGTCAGCTCCACCTCTCAACACTTCTTTAACCCTTATTGCACATTCTTAATTAAGTAGATTGCTGAAATAGTGCCCTATGCAGATTATACAACAGACAAACAAGGCTACAGTAGTCTTTTTTGTGAATTGATGGGTGCCAGTCCCACACAGAATCTCAAAGCAGATACAAAGCAATCACTTCCAATTTACTATATGGTAATAGATAATTGTCTCACAAATGAAAATCTGAAGTTTGTCAAGGACCTGTATCTTAAGTGGGCCTTTGCCCAGCATGGGTACTTAGGGAGTTGCAATGACATTCAAATTAGGACACACTTCTTTTCCAAAGAAGAGTAAACAACACTAATATATACTGTCTTGATTATGACAGATCTCAACTTCTGCTTAAGAACATTCTTTCACAGCAGACTTCAAACTGGCATTTAAATCACTGATTTAACTGCTGGAAAATATTTACACCCATCAAAAAAACGGTGGGCCCATGAGCATGAAAGAAATACACTCCGTAATTCACATTGCTTTGTCTTGGGCATATTTTGCTAGTCGGCAGATACACTACTTACAAACATTTATTCCCATGTTTGCACAAGAATTAAGTTATAGAATTAATGTCAGCAAATATATTATTTTACACTGGAAACATTACACTTTTAAAAATGCAGATTCATATTCTGAGAAGATGTTTGAGTGCTATGGGGAGAGGGTTGGCGGGAGGCATCTACCCACTACAGCGTTTCCTATTGTGTGAGTCTACTCTGAGTCACACAAACTGGCTTAAGGGAAGTTAAATGCCTGGTGTCTTAAGAGCACTTTTGAGAATCCTTCTTAGTATCTTTTTCCATTGTGCTACTAAAATAGATGATTTTAAAATTTTATTGAAAAACACACATCCTCTTGTTTTTAAGATTAAATCTTGGTATCTTCTGATCTCATAATAATTAAAGGCCTGTTAATGAAATTTATGAGGTTTTGGCATAACCAGACTCTTCAATTTGAGAGTACAAGATCAGAAACTACTAAAACCAAAATAAGCTACTGAAGAAAGGAAATCAAAATTGTTCAACTTTTCCATGCATAGCACTGGTGCTGATAAATGATTTATCTAATTGAAAGGAATAAGCATCGCTACTTAATACAAAGGTGACATTTCTAAACCCCAAATTGTCCTTGAAATATGGAAATGTTTCAAGCTCAATGCTGTAATTAAAATCTGATTAAGTTTGAATATATGCAGGTAGTCTTTGTTTAGCTGCAAGAGGTATTCATTTAGTTCAACAAAAGTGCTTACCATTCACAATTTGAAGCAAAGACAGTTGTCTACCTATATTATACCAACAGATCTGAGCATTCCATTAATTAGGATCCCCTTCTATTTCTTTTTCATATACTTTAGCATATTTCATTCATAGTGAACAGAGCTTAGTTGAGTACCATCGGTTAAATTGTAATATAAAGGCAGAACAGAATCACTCCCAAATGAGGTTAATTAATCTTTCCACAATACAGTCAGCTTATCTTGTTATGTTTCAAATGTTGACTACCCACTGTGTACCAATGTTTGTAATACAGAGCATCTGCTACAATTTACCGCTCAAAACAAAGCTGTAATGGTATTGTGCACGTCTCTGGTCAAATGAGATCTTAGATTTAAGGGCTCAATTATTTAAAAATTAAGCTAAGTGGAGTAATAAAAAGAAAAAGGCCCAAGTGGTTGTATCTTTGTTCAGTGCTACATAAAACAGAAAAATACCACCTAGAGAAGTATTAGAGACTGGAAAGTCACAGAGTTTCCTCCAAGGCCTACAAGAAAAGGGCAACAGGCAAGCTTTACTATCTGCCATACGTTAAATTGCAGTTTTTAAAGAGTGATTGAACACAGGAACCACTTTCAGACAGCCTACGGAATCTCTATCCCAAGAGACCTTTAATGCTTGACTGAACAAAACCTTGACCAACCAGCACTAACTTTGTTCACGGTGTTTGGATTGATGCTAGTGTAATGATGCTGTGAGTTCGAGTAAAGCATTGCCATCAGAAAATTAGGTACTATTGCCCAGTGACAAACTGGTACCATTATAACAATGGTCCACCAAGACTGGAAAGTAACATTACAATTGACCCTACTTTGTTATATTTTAAGATTTATTACCACATTCTTTTTGGTTCTAATTTAAGAGGTATGTTTTATTAATATCATGTACTGTTTAGATTTTGCATACATATATTAACATTCCCACCTTTACTGGACACAAAGTATGTAATCCTGACCACAACACTCATTTGTACCATAAAGAATTTTTTCTCCCTCCCATTTATGAGAAAACATGGCAGGCTTTTTAAAAAGGCTCTCAGTGCCCTCTGGATTTTTTTTTTTTTTGGGGGTACAAACTTTTCTATTCTTTATAAGGAATTTCCATTGCTTAAAAACCTTGTACTTCTAGATTTTCTAATGTTCTATTAGAGAAACTATATTTTCACTTTCATTAAAAAGCCATTTTTCAACAAATCTCACACTAAGCTCAAACACTAATATTTATCTGCAGAACTTTCCAAAATGACACTATCAGCATTAGCATAGAAATTCCAAGTAATTTTAGGAAGATTAGCAGCCATTCTGGAAGTTTGTATAAGAGGTCAATGAATACCAAAACCCGATGGGACGATATCCTTCCCCTTCACGTGCCAAAAGCATTTGTAATGTTTTCAGATCCAGTTCCTTCCTTGTTTGTAGATAAATGGCGAAGCAGTTATGCAGTTTCACATCATCAGGAAGCAAATTTTATGTATTTTTACATAGTGCACTGGTGGAAATGCCAGGATAGAGGTGTCAATTTCTTTATTATTACTTTCCCACATGCATTTTTTCTTTAGTTCCTATACAAGGAGACCAACTGACTGAATTGGATCTAAAACCCTGAGCTGGAGAGCCATTATTTGATCTTTAAAGTTAGTATTCAGCCACATCTCTGCACTGAAAAGTTGTCATATTGTCATCTGATAAGCAAATAAAACATAGTAACTAACTGCTTAGCACATAGTCATGCTTTTATGTCATACAATTTGAGCAGATCGGGTATGCAGCATTATCAATGCAATATGTTTTCTTATCAGTAAATGCTACACTGCATTTATCCAGTGAATGACCTTCTGCTACAGTACATCACACAGAGCGTGGAAAGTTACGTTTAGGTACACCGCAGCCAGAAGTTTATATTCTTGGGCCCTGTCAAAATTATTAGAAGAAAAGTTACTAATAATTGTCGCTAGGTCGCACTGATACTAAATTAGTTGACTTAGATTTGAATTAAAATCTGCCTCTCAGTGTTCCTAATACTCTTCAAATATCTAATGGATGAATATACAGGGGAAGGAAAGAGACTCTCCTTTCCCTTCACCCAAAAGTAAAATACTGCTTTGCACCCCTACTGTTTCATTTTCAAAGCAGAATTATCATTTCCAGAATTGTCTGGTGTAGACACTTTGCTTAAGCAGCAAGCACTCCAGGCTACAACTGATGAGTGACCTTGAGACAGCTCTTCCAAGGCAGTTGCTATCGTAACACCACCACAAATGTGGTACAATCTCAGCTGGCACCACCAATCTGGTGCAACAGATCCATAATAAATACATCTACCCTCTAATAGTATCTCTATATTTAAGGAAGAAGAGAGCAGATTGGGGTTTTTCTAGAATTATTTAAAAAAACTTGTGCTGTGATAGGCACTGTATACCGGGTATGAATTCAAGTGACTAAGGCTATATATACGCAAGTCCACATAGTGTTAAATAAAGTACCCTAAAATAATGTATTACTGAAAGTTAAAGGTACTCACTTATTGTGTGAATCCAGAGGGCAGTCCTTGATCAAGGAAGTGAGTCTACTGAAGAAACCTAACTAAGAAACACATAACTAAGAAAATAAGGTTGACGTCTTTTTCTAGATTCTCTAAAACAGATAAAGTTAATGGAAGCCTGCTATGTCAAACTTAATGCAAAATGCAGGCACAATGGATTATTTTTACATGCCAGAATACTCCTGGTCTCACACGTGCAACCTCATCACCTTGAAAAAACTTTCAAGCCAACTTCACACTAAGGAATAGCGATGCCCCAAAGGGTTTCTCTCTATACACTATGCTACTGGTTCTTGTGAGCTCTGAAAGAGGGAGGAAAAGGTGACATTACTGAAACGCCAATAAAAATGAAACATATAGAATTGAAGAGTGCTAGTTAACAGAAACACTAAGGAGAACCATTTCTCTTTAAAGACAAAGGCTTAATGAAGAGATTAATAGTTAATTATAGCAAACTAGCAGTCAGACATTAAAGTTCACAACTAAACTGCATTTTCAAGACACTTTTCCCTTAAACTCAAATTAGCAGGAAAGGCCAATCACATACATTTCATCGATTGTTAATGTTCAAGAGATCCTATTATATGTAAAACATTTGTGGATTCTAACCAGAAACAAATGTTGGGACTGTTCTGCCTCCGATAAAGTCAGCTCACGTCATGGCTTTGCACTAGCATAAAGGAAAACATCTGCTGAACTTCCATACCAGTGAAACTTGCATGTCAGCTAAAAGGTAATTCCAATTATAAGTCATACACTGGAAGCAATGCTTTTGGTCACTCCAGTCGTAAAAGACTCTGATCCATAGTTAACTCAATGAAGTACCTGCCCTGAAAACTGACTGAGGAGATCCTGCATGCATAACAGTAACACAGAGATAGACAGAAAACACGAAAAAAAGCTCACAGACATTAAGCAGACATCAAATGGGGCTCTAAAAAAATAATTTTTGCACCTGTGTGTTACAGTGCAGTTACCAAACAACAGGGTTCAGATGTACTTCCTTTGGAGGCGGGGAAACACTGTGCAATGAGCTTTAAAAAAGTCAATTACTGTTATGTGCCACTCTTCCCACTTTCATCACTTCCATGAAGTTGTAGGCAAGATGGCTGTATTTGAAACTGACGTGTGGCCTATAAATTTGCTTAATAGGCATTGATAGATTCTTTCTGAACAAGTGTTCATATAAACATACAGTATATGTTTATTTAGTAATACCTTTCTACAATAAACAAGCTTTTATTAGAGTACAGTAATTTGTCTTCAGCTTTGCACGTAGCTGTTTACTTAAGCCTAGCTGCACAGTTTAATTTTGAAACTATATAGACCTATACATGAAAGGCACTCTTAGTATACTGTACACAAAACACGTTCTTTACTCTTCTCCCCTCCCCTTTCATTTTTCTCCTCATAAAAAGATCCTCAGACAAAAATATTAACCTTGATTTTGTGGAAATGAAAGCTAGGATATTCAGCCCCAATCCTGTAAATGCTGGCAAGTGTGTCAGTCTACTCTGTAGGTTCATTTAGAAGCACATATCACCAGTTATTAAAGATCTTAGTCCTCTTCTTAGTCCTGAACCTCAACCTAGCAACCACAAATTCCCTTACCACCTATGATGCACCACTGATTACAACAGTATAGGGAAAAAACCAAAGATAAGCTTTTCATAACAAAACCTAGTATATTCTAATTTTAGAGTCCTGTTAAAAATCCTTCAACCCTAAAGCAAACATCATGGGACTGGTGACTTTCCAAGTCCTTACAGATATGGTCCATTCAACAGATTCAAGAAATTAATTCTACTCCAAAATAAATATTATTCTAGTATTTATCTCTTTCAGTCAGTTACACTAGTAAAAAACACACATTAAATGCTGCAGTTTGCTCAATATATTTTCAGGACAGCATTCAATATCTTACCTTACTCAATCCTTACCGACTTAAATGAAATTAGTTTTCTAATCTAGATACAGTAGGTAAAGAACTACCAGCAACAATACATAATCAGTATCTCATTCAACTCTTCCCCGTTACAGGTTGATAGAGGGTGCTGAATTTGTTCTACTCCCAGGCACCGCCTGAGTCTCTCTTCTGCAACACATTTGTTTCAGAAACAGACTCTCAGAGGAACTCCATCTACTTTACATTTTGATATGACTGTGGCTGCTATAGTCACACCCCATCCATCTCCCTGCTCTAGTACTGGCATTTGGGCAGCTAGGGGTAAGCTGACAGCCAGGAGTTGCCTGGGTGGTTAAGCTTGTTTTGCGGTTCAAGTTTTACTGTTGGCAGGAGGGAGGGAATGGACAATTTTGAGTTAAAATCTGTTTGCTGATGGCAAAAGACTCAGCCCCAGGGCAAGAGGAAGAGAGGTAACAGAAAAGGAAGGACAATAGCCCTGCCTTAAAGGTTTGAGAGCTGTGTAAGTGTACTATGCTGTCTCAAAAACATAACATTCCATTAAAACACATTTAAAGGGTTCTGGTTTTATATTTTCAATTAATAATAGAAAGACACCAGTTTGTTGTGATGTTCCTTACTTTTTACACAATACACTACCTTAGCGCCCACCCCAGCATTTAAGAAAAAAAAAAATCCCTCAACCCAATATATAAAGGATTTTTTAGGCCCTAACCCAAAACAGCGTAAGTCAACAATAAATATCTGTAGTGACAGAAAGACAAGACACATTCCAAGTAGAGCCATCTACATCTTGGAGAAAGGTCAGGTAGGTTTTAGTAAACAAGAACAACTTACACAGAAAAGAGCTTTAAGGTAGACAAATGAGGTTGAACCTGTAGATCCCTTCAGTGTGATCTTCACCATTGTATCTGAAACTACAATAGTTTTGAAAATAACCATTAAATAGTCTCTAAAGTTAACTCTTTTACAGAAGTTATACTTCCTAATATAAGGAAGTCCTTCTTCCTTTATCTATTAAAGACAGGATAATTAAGACTTCTAGTTTAGCAGCATACAGTCCTTACTGGAAATATTGGTCTAGAATTACCATCGGAAGCAAGAAAAGATGTATTATCACCTAGCAGTGATGATGTAGTAATAGGAGCAGTTTACACAGTGTAAAACAAGAAATTGAAGATTAATATAATCAGTAGTTGATATCCAGCATGTGAGCACTGTATACACAGTTTTGCATGTGAGAATTTATTTGACAATTGATTTTCAGCAGGCACTTGCTCACCAAATAGCTTGAAGTTTCAGTCAGAAAAGGGTTCCTAACTAAAATTCCAGCAATGAAAGCATGCCTGCACATTATTAAAGGAAATAGTGGAAAATTTCTCAGGCTGACATCCAGAATGTCTGCGGTTCCTTTTCATATTTCTCTTCTTGCAAAGCAGTTATTAAACCAGAACCTAAAAGCTTTTTTTATTTTTTGTTTTTTGTTTTGTGAAGCCTGGAAATTTCCACTGCTTTTAAAGATTTTTAAAAAGCTCTCTCAAATACATTGCTCAAACAACCTTCTACTTCTGCCTAGACAGACTCTTTCGTTTAAAGCACAAGTTTCACTATTATAATGCAGAGCTAAAATGAAGTGGAAGGAAAAATGTTGTTCATATACCAAAAGGATGGCTTGGCCAATCTGAAATATCATACTGTGTATGAATCTTGATAGAGGTCTTATAGAGGTCTTGAGGTTCAGCAACATACCAACAGCTGGGTAAGAGAAGACAACCGAGTTGATAAAGCTACCTTGTAGCCATACATTCGAACAGAAATTACAGTGGATGACAACGCAAGCTATCCTGTTCCTATCAAGTGATGGTTCTCCTTCAACTTCCTCAAATTTGCACTCCTTTTCCATTGTCCTGAATCCCACTCATCATCCCTATTGCCTGCTTATTGTCTCTCACACAGCCAATACAAGTCTGGCAAGTTTGTTAGCACTAGTTCTATACTTCACGTCTACAAATCTTACTTATCAGCCTCAAACATACATCACTGAAGATCAGGGGGTTCAGCAGAAAACCTACAGTTGTAATACAAAAGTCTTTGAAAGCTATTTCAGCCAGTGAAGATGTTTTCTTTTTTCAGTTTTCAGTGCAGATTAGAGAAACTGCCTTCTTTTTAAAGGGGGGATCAAATGTACATTCTAGGTTAACAGATGTTGGCTTTGTTCTATTTTAATCAAGTGAACAGTTTGCAGATAAAGTACTCTTACTTTTGTTTTCATTAGCGCTATCTTTGAATCTATGACTAGATAAACACTTGAAATACTGATTAAGATGGGATTCTTTCAATTACTACCTAAGAATGTTAAGCCATATGCTGATGTCTGCCCATTGAGCCAGAAATCTCCACTCTGATCATCAAAGGCTGCCAGAGAAGATAAAACCAGGAGGGTACTGTAACAAAATATGCTGCTATGTCTGCTTCAGTTCATTGCAGCAGCAAAGATGGACCAAGCACAAAAAGAATTGCAAACCAAGTCCTAATCCCCTATTTCCATCTAACCTCTCTGGCCTAACCTTTATGGGGAAATAAAAATCATTATGGGGCAGATGTCTGAAAAGTGTATCCAAATCGCTGGCCAAGAAATTGCAAATTTTTGTTTGAAATCATCTTCTTAAACTGTAAGCTGTCAAGAAATGAAAAACCATTTTAAAGTTGTCATTGTTAATAGGAGAAATTAATTTTTGAACCTTTACTACTTCTTCCATAAGATTAAAAAAAAATACAGCATTTCCATATACTGATTGATGATGTGTGCACATACACATGTGTATGCTCCTAATGGCTGTCTAAAAGGTTTTAGAAAAAGTTTATATGCATAGACTATATTAGCTGCTACCCCCTCATACACATATAGCAGCAAAAAGCAAGTAGCACAGTTTATCTTCTTCTGTGACTTATTAGCCTCCAGAGAACGTGATAAAAAAAAGGCAATGTTAAAATGTAAATATACTCCATAGGGCAATCAGCAAGGTGTTAGAATTACAAATTGAGTGCACAAGGCAAAACCAGAAGAATGCTACCTTTGATTTAGATTTATTTAGTTCTCCAGACTCACTCTGAACACAGAACTCTTCTCCTGATTGACTGTTCTGAACAGTAGGTTCCCCAAAATACAGGAGAGAACATGTATTTCAGCTTGTTTTAGCAAGTGAATTGTGTAGTTCTGTCTTTTACTTAACCCTTGCATTAAAAGATACTGCTACAAAAGTCTCCCAATCCAATCCCCATTCCATTACCCGTTCAATCACTTTGGGATGTTTCAGGGAGGCAGGGCATTCTGTTATTAGACACACTGCACACAAAAGACTAAAAATCCCTCATGAGATTAAAGGCAAGGTAATTTTATTTCACTTTTCAAAAATCAGGTTTATTGATAACGATAAGTTTTAAAAAGTCACCAATTAAGTATTATTAAAGTAATAGGTTCCATCTGAAATATACCTCCCATTTACATGGTGCAAAAAATAATTTGATGTAGCTTCACTCAACTAAGTGCAGTGTACAAAAATCAGAGTGAGTGGAAATACATTCCATAGCAGATTTAAATCAGTAGCAGTTAAATTCTTTTACAATTGCCTCCTTCCTAATACAGTACATCTAAAAACATCAATAGATCTAGCCAGAGGGGAAGGGGAGAAAAACAAACGGAAAAAACTAAATAGGCAGGCTGCCCCAGCATTCCGGTTAGATATTCTTCACCATCCTCTCATATCCTTGGCATAAAGAATACTATTCCTCCCCTCCCCTATCCTCCATTTTCTTTATTATTAAAACAAGTCAGAGGAATATTTAAGATATTTCTAGATATTTCAAAAAGCTTGAACATAAAATGCAGAAGATCCCATATCATACAGTCATTTAAGATCACCTTTCTGAGACAAACTCATTTAAATGCCAGAGCTGAAGCAACCTCCAGCGTCAGACTATAGCATCCAATACCTTTTCAGATGCTACCAATGGTTTACTTTTGCAGGCAAATATTATCAAGACACCTTTTCTTTCCCAGAGTTCTTGACAAATAAAAACACACACACACCCTCTTCTATGAATCTGTACCACAGAGATCAATCCTAAAGGTTTTGTGATTGTGATTCCTTGTCCATTATTAATGAAAAAATCCCACCATGATCAAAAGACAAGGTTCCACTGTAAAACAGATTTGCTTCTTCCTAATCTGCATTTTGTCTCAGCTGTACATTAGGGTATGCATCACTGATACAATGCAAATAAATAAATAAATAAGATTAGTAACTAGGTAATGCAAAACTTCCAAATTAATAAACCCAAAGCCAGGATGAACACGGACTTCAAATGAACAGTTAAAAGAAACACAAAGCCACAAGCAAGTCCAAAATGCACACAACTCATATTCCAAATAAAATCAGACTAGAAACAACACACTGTAATCAGGAGATGTACTGAAAGTGAGGCTGAATGCTGCATTTATTCTGTCTGTCTGTCACATCCTGTATCCCACAACGTCTGTCTTCACATCACAGCAGTGAATCCATCAAATCCACTGGTATTAGTTAAAAAAAACACAGTAGTAGTAACAGAGCTGAAAGAAATTCTTTACAACAGTCAGTTGAACAGCCCATTGCAACAGCAGTTAACAGTAAATATAATTACTGCATGCTGTAACATGCATTCTTGTTTTAAAAAATAAAAGTAACAAAACCGAAATAAAACAAAAAAACAAAAACCCCAAAAAACCACCCAATTTTGTCTGTTTCCTCTGAATCCAAGCTTTTATTCTCTGGTTTTCACTCATATACTATTTGTTTCTATGAAGCTATCTTTCACATTCAGAACATACAACTCTGTTTCATGTGAAGCAGCACATTTTAAGATGAAAATATTCTATGGGAAAATATTTAATTTTACAATAATGACAATTTTAAGCTTACTGCAAGAGTCCATTTTAACTGTATTAGAGATACTACGTAGCTAGGCATTACCATCCCTCGCACTTTCAGATTTCCTTTTATGTGGTCTTGTTATTCCAGTTACAATCTAAAACACTATTTTCTCTTAACTTCTATCTAAACGACGAAGGAGATACTGAGGATTCAAATAAGTCTGAATATGAGCTCACAAATTGAGAAGCTTCGCTTTTAAAAGAAAACCTGACTATGCTTAGGAATAGGAGCAGAAACCACAAACAGAACCAACTTTAGAACCAGAGAAAGAGAATTTTGGGAATTATCACACATGATGTACCTCAGGCTACCTTCTCACTCATAATCACCCTATTTATATCCCAGAAACACTAACACCTAAGAGTTAGTGTTTCTGGGATGTAAACACTAATACTGATTACGTGGAAATGAAAACTAGAGTATTAAGCCCCAATCCTGTAAATGATTGGGGCTTGAGACCTCGGGGCAGGGGGATCTCATCTCCACTTCTCAATAACACAGTTTCATTACAGCTACGAGGCAGAAATGGGTAAGAGGCATAGAAATTAAGCTTTTATTTGCAGTACTTTTCATCCCTTTCCTTATTATCAGAGATAAGGAGACAAGAGAAGTCAGCTCTGAAACTTACCGAGGCTACAGGATGACCAGGAGAATGCAGCTATCAAGGTCTTTGGAACTGCCTCAGTACTAGATATAGCCAGATGAATGGCAGAGGGGGCCATTCTAACCGAGATACTTCTCCCACCCCTCCACCCCACCCCACCCGCTCAGGCTGAGAAACCGTAGGTCAGACGATTCTAAACTCAAACCTACAGTGACCTCAGGTCTCTAAGTGTTATACCAGGAACCGCCACCCAAAATCACCATACTTAGATATGCATCGCACAGAGATATACGAAGCCTTCACTCCACACATCAGTTCCCCATCACTGCCTCAGGAATGCCCCTTCAAACTTAAGACAGTAGTAAAGTTATAATAGCTAGAAAGAGGTAAAGGCAGCCCCACATTGCCCGGGGAACCCCCCCATCCCCAGCCCCACGAATACTCCTCACACACAACCCATCCACGCTCCCCTTCCTCCTCCCTCCCCTCAGGGAGCCACGTTCATATTGAGGAGGGGAACGAAAGACAGAAAAGAGCCGCCCCTCAAGGCCACCCCCAAGATTCTCCCTTCCCCAGCAAGGGGCAGCGCTCCCTCCGCCCTCCCAGTCCCACCCCAGCAGTAGAAGCAGGGGAACGCGAACTAGAACTCTCCTCCCTCCACTCGTTACTCCCCCCCTCCAAACCCCACTCACCTGGGAAATGAGCCAAAGCTCAACTCCGTCTCCCCCGCACTCAGTCCCGCACCGCCATTTTCCTCGCTGCCTGGATTTAAATCGGGACCGGAGGGGAGACGCCAGGTGGCGTGAGGCATTGTGGGCGCTGTAGTGCGGCCCCGCCCGGCCTTTCACAGAATCCGCTCCCTCTTCGCACAGGAACTCACGGTACTTGTAGTACGCGTCGGGCTCCCTGCCGGAGCCGTCAGGCTCAGCCCGGCATCAGCGCTCTGCTGTCGCGTCTGCATCGCCGTGCTTTCTGCAGCAGGGCGTGCTCAAAGGGGGAGGAGGAACCGGTCCCAGGAGAAGGTGCCTGTGCTTGTGCACTCCCAGGTACGTTCCCGCGACACTTGCTCAGTGCAAATGTAACTTTCGTCTCTATAAATTAAACAATAAAGGGCATAAAAGTGGAAGAAAATATGATCTCTATGAAGACAATATAAATAGCTCTGAGTATTCGGAGGTTTTTTCTGTCTCAGCGTAACACACAGCCTGAGATCTTGGCTGGGACTTAAAGCGCTGCTGTCACCTGGCGATAAGAACGACGTACGGCAGTCGCCCGGCGGAAAATGCCACACTCAACACTGCGGCTCGGGCGCGCGAGTGACGCCGTCCTTCCCGTGACAGCGGTAGATTACGCATGCGCTTTGAGGAAGGACAAAATGGCGCCTCGACAGGACCTCTCTCTTCAGAAAGCCGTCTTCCCGCCTGCCTGAGCCCTACTTCAACCCCGACCCCGCACTTGCAGCATGATCTTGCGCGGCGCTTTCTGGTGTGGAGACACGGATGTTGCAAGATCAGAGTCGGCGTTGAGTTCAGGCAACGGAATAGACGCTTTTCTGAAAAGCGGGATCCTTTAGCCGTACCACAAAATAGATAGCGGCCCAGATGGGAGTGGCTTCTGCCAGCACCCAAGACAGTGGGACTGGACGGACGTTACATCATGCCACACCAAAGCTGGCGGCACGGCACGCAGTTATTTTGACCTTCAAAATATAGCTGCATCATACGCGTGCGCTTTTGAGTAGGGACAAAAAATGGCGCCGGGGAAGGACTCCCACTAGTCAGAAAGGCATCCATCCAGCTGCCTGAACCCGACCTCGACTCCGACGTTTCAGCGTGATTTTCCGCGGTGTTTCCCAGTGCGGGAACACGGGTGGTGGGGTTCGCGGCGCCGGGGACGGGCGGGAGGCGCGCGGGCAGCAGCAGGCAGTGGCGGCGCGGGCTCTGTCCCGGCCGCAGACGAGGACCCCCCGGACCTCCGCGCGGTGCCGGAGCGAGCTCCTGGCCCCTCCTGTGCCTCCCCGCGCGCCCGCCGCCCCCCCCGCTTTCCCCTGGCCCGGGGAAATGAATGAAAACATAAAATGGTCAGAAAATAATAGTAATCGGAGCTGCCTTTGCCATTCTCCTACCCGAAAGCACCCAGGAGGATGCAGCTCGTCTTTTCAAGGTGAGAGGTGGGGCTGGAGTAGCTGGAAGCAGAGCTTCGCAGACAAGAGGAGCTGGGAAAATTTCAGCTCCCAGCAGCTTCGTCAGTGCTGTATGGATCCCGGTCTGAGCAAGGTGGGTCGTGTTCACATTCCCAGGAACTGCTGAAATGACAAGTCGCAGCAGTTTCGTGTGTCTGAGTGTAGAACCAGCTCCGATGCTGGCAGCATTCAATATGTCACAGCAGCACAACACCCAAACAAAAACATCTGTGGACAGGAGGATGTCACAGAAGAGGCTGGGGGCTGACAGGCAAGCGGTGGTGGGGGCTTGAGGGCTGGAGAGCACACAGTGGAGGTTACTGGTACAGGGTACAGGTTACAAGTTAAGGTACAGGTGCACCACCCCTCACCCCACCCATAATCGAACCCTAAAGACCTTTTCCCCTCAGCAGCCGGACAACCCTAGAACCCTCACAGCAGCAAAAGGCAGCAACCCTAACATCTGGACAAAGCCAGAACCCTTACGGGACAAGACCCACTCCACAAAGGTGGGGATGACGTCTGCGGGCTAGAGAGCGACAGGTAGAAGTTGGGGGCTGAGCATTTTTTTAGGGGTTTGGGTTTTTTAAGGGTTTTTAAAGGATATTTTAGGGCTTTCTTAGGGTATTTGTAAGGGGTTTTTTCCAGGGCTTTTTTAGATTTTTTTTTCTTTTTAGTTTTTTTAGGGCTTTTTTTAGAGTTTTTTTAGGGCTTTTAAAAAACTATTTGGAATTTTTTTTTAGGGCTTTTTTGGTATTTTAGGGCTTTTTCAGGACTATATAGAAATTTTTTAGGACTTCTTTTGGTATTTTTAGGGCTTTTTTAGGACTACTTAGAATTTTTTTAGGATTATTTACGGCATCTTTAGGGCTTTTTCAGGTCTTTTAAAATTTTTTTTTAGAGTATTTCAGGGCTTTTTAAGAGCTTTTTCTGGGCTTTTTAAAGGATAATAATAAGAAGAATTTCAGAAATACCAAAATAATCCAGTTTCAAAATACCAGAACACCAAGTTTCAAAATATCAAAGTAACCCAGCTTCAAAATACCAGAATACCAAGATCAGGAATACCAAGATAACCCAGTTTCAATATACCAAGTTCAGAAATACCAGAAAACCAAGTTTCAAAATACCAGACAACCAAGTTCCAAAACAGCAAAGTAATCCAGTTTCAATATACTAAGTTCCAAAATACCAAAGTAACCCAGCTTCAAAATACCAGAAAACCAAGTTCAGAAATGTTAAAGTAACCTGGTTTCAAAATACCAGAATACAAAGTTTTGAAATAACCACAGTAACCCAGTTTCAAAATACCAGAACACCAAGTTTCAAAATACCAAAGTAACTCAGTTTCAAAATACCAGAATACCAAGTTCAGAAATACCAAAATAATCCAGTTTCAAAATATCAAAGTAGCCTAGTTTCAAACCCAGTTCAGAAATACTGAAGTACCGTAGTTTCACCATACTAAGTTCCAAAATATCAAAGTAACCCAGTTTCAAAATTGTAGAATACCAGTCCCAAATTACCTAAGTAATCCAGTTTTACAATACCAGAAGACCAAGTTTCAAAAGAGCAAAGTAACCTAGTTTTAAAATACCAGAAAACTAAGTTCCAAAATATCAAAGTGTCCCAATTTCAAAAGATCAAGTTCCAAAACACGAATTTTCAGATTCTTATATGGGCAGGATTCCCAAGCCCAAAATAATACATTATTGGGATCTGTGCTACCAAAATGGGTATTTTCTGTTCTGAAAAGCTTTCCCCCGATGACCATCAATACATGTATTTCTTTTGATCATATAGCCAGCCGTCCTAAGAATTTTACTATAAAAGAAAACACTTTAAGTATTTTTCTGCTTAGTTTGTGTCGGTGAGAACTGGGATTTGGGCTAGAGAACTGTGCTTGGCAACAAAAGATGGAGTAAATCTCTTCCCTGGATGCACAGTGATAGACTGAGTAGCAGGCAATTTAGAGTATTTATAAACTATATCAATATTTCACTGAATTTGGGGCTGGACCGGGGCTTCCCCAGGCAGTCGCAGCAACCCCAAAGATTGCTGCTTCTACACGTTTTGGGTTGGATAACTCTGGTATCAGGCTTGTGTAATTAACTGGATCTAGGGTTAGGGTTACGCCTAGGGTTAGGGTTGAGAGATCTAAAGAGCCTCAAGCTCCAGGCACACTGGCGCTGGAAAGGGCTTCCCATGACTGTCGCAGCATGCCCCAGAGATTGTTGCTCCTACACGTTTTGGGTTGGATAATCATTGTATCTGTTTTGCGTAATTAACTGGATCTAGGGTTAGGGTTATGCGTAGGGTTAGGGTTGAGAGATCTAAAGAGCCTCAAGCTCCAGGCACACTGGCGCTGGAAAGGGCTTCTACAGGCCTTCTCAACATGCCCCAAAGACTGCTGCTCCAGGTTGATTATGCTTCTATAACTGTTGTATTTAGTTTGC
>VZRN01001258.1:0-98396 GCA_013397935.1 Dasyornis broadbenti
CCAATTCTTGTACATGCCAAATTACTCAAAACCATTATGGAGCGGAGATTTATTTTAAAAATTAGAAGCAGAAATTAAATTTTCCAAAAAAGACTTTTAAAAAAAGTGTATTAAATATGTAATGATAAAGCCTAAAAATTCCTGCCTGTAAATAAAGATCAAACCTGTACCCTTAAAACTGTGATTCCAAATATAACAATATTTGATCAAATTAAAAAACCACATGAAAAAGAAAAAAAATCTCTTAATCCCCTCATTAAACATCCCACAGTTTTCCATAGCATAATGAAAACTCTCCTTCCCTCTTACAAAATAGTTGAACTAAAAAAAGCAATTGTAAACATCTCAAGTGTTATTGAATGTAATAAACAACATACTACAAATGCAATTATAACTTTACAAGAAAAAGTCCACGGCCTGTCAAAAGCAATCACACAACACAAGATAATTCTCAAATTCCTACTCAACGCATATAAAAAAAATATATAATATTATCAATACCACTTGTTGTTCTTCTCTAAAGCAAGATAAAAAAAAATTTAAAAATCTAAAAAAAAATTTCAAAACCCCTCAAATTTTACATAAAGCAAATTCCAGAAATTACACCTTGAAATTCAACCATATCTTCCACACTCTCATTTCATAATTACCAGACTGGACCTGAATAAAAGAAACATTTATAATAATTGTAATTGTAATTATTATCTTTACTATAGCCAGTTGTGTAAATCAGTACTATAGTTAGTGTAGTGTAGAGACTAAACAAAGTAAAGTCTTGTTAGTCTCTAAAAAAATGGGAAGTGATGTCTGATGGTTTGTTTTGTCTTTTCTTTTTAAACCCTTTTATGCTTTTCTATACATTTTATACCCTTTCCCTTTCCTTGTACCCTTTACACACACATTCCTTGTACTTTAGTCCCACACACCTATAATTCTTGTCGTCTGATATTTAGTTTAGTTTAGGAGTCTTGCAAAAGCAAGAAGATGAAACGTTCACTGTAGAAGGTCAACAGCTCTATACTATCTCAAAACTAGAGGCTCCAACCTTGGATGGAATCTCTCTCTCTGGAACATATTTTGTAAACTGGACTGTAATCTCATTTAAAAGAAGTAACTAGAATAAAAGGACAGTTGCATCATCTATTAAATTTCTTATTGGAAGATTTTACATAAATATGCTAATTTGCGAGGTCCATAAAAATTGTAGATGTGTTATATGAGTGCTCGGGTGTTTTTGGCGTGTTTCCACCTTTGACGAACCGTGCACCTAAAATCCTGTTAAAACCAAAGTAAAATACCCTTTTCCCCTTTACTGCTGTGTCTGCCTCATATTTTTACCAGCCAAAAAAGCAACAGCCATGACCCCCCTGCTCCATGTCTTGTCCCCCGGTACTGCTGATGGGAAGGAGGGAGAGGGGGTGAGCAGAGAAACGGTGTCTTTGAAGGTTTCATTTTACTTCTCATTTACTCCTCTGACTCTGTTAGCAATAAATCACTTTGCAACTTTAAATTCAGCCTGTTTTGCCCTGAGTGCGTCTTCTCTTGGTTCCTTATCTCAACTCATGGGCCCTGATTGTGTTAACATTTTTTCTCTCCTCTGCCCAACTGTGGCAGGGGAGAGCAAGTGAGCAGATGTTGCAGGTGCCTGCCATTTGGCCAGGGTCAGCTTGAAGCACAACTCCTCCTGGCACCCCGATTACCAGTGCTAGGGTGGATGTTCAAAGCAGTTTCCCTCTACTCACCATGCTACCAATGCCACATGGAGCAAAGGGATTGGTCTTACCACACAGCACACCCCACCCCCCACTAGCAAAAACTGGGCCAAGCAAAACCAACACATTACCTTAGGACAGGTAATTCACACTTTGAGGATTCACATGACAAAGTGCTCAGTCTAATTGCCTGAAATTAGACTTCAAGTCACCACAGGCTGCTTGAAGGCTGCAGATAACCTGCAAGATCAGAATCCAACCAGGGAACTACAGGTGTGCTAACATCAATGCAACAGTCAGTTGTTGTCTCCACGGTGACAGTTCCACCGATTGACGGAACTGGGAGACAAAGGACAGAACCCAAAACGGGGCAGAACCGAGCCTATGTGTGGATGGAGCCTGGGTAATGAGTGGGCAGAGCCAGAGGAGAGAGCTCAGAGCTTGACACTGGCCAAAGCACACTTGACTCTCTGCTCCTGAGCTTCTGCTCTGCTGTGGGATGTGTGAGTGAGTCAGTGTTGGTGCTGGAATACCATGACCTTCCCAGTGCGCACCTGCTTATTTATTATATTAAAAAGAAATAGCCAGTGGTATCCCTCTGAAGGGATGAGGGAAGATGACCCTTCGCTACACAGGCCAGTTGCAGAGAAGTCAGTGCTTGTGTTTCTCTACAGAAAAAGACAAATCCTCTCAGTGCCCCTTGGCAGCTCTTGCTGCTTGTCCGCAGCTTATTTAATATCAATTTTACATGAAATGTCATTATACATACTCTGGAGAAGTGAGGACTGCTAGGGGATTGAGGAGGGCTGGGACATCTGCTATTGTGGCACACATCTCACCTCAAGGTGCTGCCACTGGAATGCTTCAGCCCCTGCTGAGTCCCAGAGGGTGACCAAGACCACTGGTAATCCGCTTCCCAGGGGCTTGGTTCGACTCTTTCCCAGAGATGGCTTTTCCTTGAAATATGTTAACTGGAAATTGGAGATAGTTCTGTATGGAGCCTGCCTGCAGCTTCCTGCCTTACCAGCCCATGTGTACAGCTCCGAGGAGCTCTTGGCATGAGCTGTTTACTACAAAAGCAAGGTGGGAGAGCAGCCAGATGAGAATGAATGAGGCGGGGGTGGTGGAAAGGGAAAAAACCCCACATCCAGAGTGACGTACACAGCCGGAAGAGAAAGCTATTTTTTGAACTTTTCAGTCATCCCATTGTCTTTCAGTGAAAGTCCCTTCAGAGCTGGGATGTTTATCAGTGTCCACAGGCTGCATCTCAGCAAGCAGGAAATGATACAACAGCATTGAAATCATCTACACGTGGCCTCTCCAGCTGTGGCCCCAGCTCCTTGGGATCTGCAGGAGCCTGGTACCTCCACGGGCTGGTAAGGCTTGTCCCGGAGGTCCCTCTCCTGCCCTGTCAGTCTCAGAAGTGTCCAGGACCTAGAGGGAGGTCAGCATTTGGGAGCCTTGGTTCACCCATACCAGCTTCTAGCTAAGGGGTCTCCTCATGCCATGGAAACACTTCAGCAGGACAGAGGCATCTGCTTATTAACTCCAGGATGGAAGCAGCAGTTTTTAGCCTGGATGCATCAGACAAGGAAGCAATAACTGCCACATGAGGGCATTGTCTGCTGCAGCCAGAGGCAGAGGCTCTTGCAGCTCAGGAAACTCTGCAGGAACCTTCCCCGGGGGCAGAGCGCAGTGTGAGCTCCTTGGGGCCCTTTAAAGAGCAGGAAAGGATAAAGAACGTGTGTCCCTTCCTCACAGCCTGTCACCTTAGGGCTGGGGGGGCAATGCAGGGCCCTGACTGAGGGCCAGGCGTGGGTGGGTTTGTTCCTTATCAGCCATCCGGTGAGCGTCCAGGGGAAGCAGTGCATCCTTTGCTGATGGGGGTCTTTCCTCTCGGCAGATGCTGGCCAGTGGTGGCCAGGGGGCTCACCGGGGCACCACTGCCCTGGACCTCTCCCAGAGAGAACCTCTGCTCCAGCACTTGCCAGTGCTACCCCATCCCTTCTGTCACAGCTCAGAGGGGTCCTCAGAGTTCTGTTCCTTGCGGTTGGGTTGGTCCCGAAATTTCACCCTGCTGGCCTGGAGCAGGTGAACCTGCAGTTCTCTGGAGGCATGGGCTGAGGTTGGACAGGGAGAATGCCTGCAGGGAGGACTCTGGGCTGTGCACCAGGTCACTGAGATGGGACATGGACACGTCTGCTCTTTGTGCAGACACTTCATTTTGTCTTGGCACACAGGAATGAACAGGACTGCTTTTGCTCACAGCCCTGGTTTGACACCAGCACTGTCCTAGGGGGGGAATTGTTCCTCAAAGAACACTTTGAATCCCAGACATACCTCATCTATGCTTTCTTCAGTTCTTCCCTGTTGCCTCCTTGGGTTGATAGGAAGAATCATATTCCAGAGCAGGAATCTCTCTTACCCTTATCTACAGCACCCTCTTTTTAAACTATCCCCAGCCAACACGAAAATGCTGGCAAATGTTGCTCTTTTAGGAGACAAGACAGCTGCATTGACCCTAAAAACATACCCACAGCCACGACAGCAGGTCAGGAGCCCAAGAATCTCGTGCATCAGGCAGTGAGACAGGCATGCCGCTGTCATGGTTCCAGAAAGAAAGCTTGGCTAAGGCAAAAGCGTGCTGCCCTGGAAACATGCTGACTCTATTCATCTAAATACACTGTGGAGGTAGCAGCTCCCCAGTGGGGTCATAGCTGAAACCCACAGCAGTGTGGAGCCTCTGGGCAGAGGCAGAGGGGAACGATACACCCTGTTCTGACAACGTGGGGTGCAGAAAATCTGGGGTGGAAGAGGGAAGGGGTCCAGTGACTCCCTGGTCACTCAGCTGAGCTAGCAAGGCTTGGAAAGGGTTAAGCACCTGGGCAGGGAATTGCGTGCATGGGCTTGTTTTCCTGCCCAGCCGTGTGTGTTTGTTGTGCTGGGTCATGGAAAGGCTTGTTGGGTGTTGGAAGCTTTGCAGGCTCCTGGGGCTGTTTGCTGCTGCCTGTGCGTATCCCTGGGCACCAGTGGGAGCTCAGTGCATGCCCGTGGCTGAGGCTCGGCAGAGACAGCCACCAGAATGCGTGGGGTGACAGCTTCAGTCTGGAAGGCTGTGATGTTCCATTCTGTAGGAAACTTGCTGGGATGGAAGGGCTCAGATCAGCCTGAGGGGTGCCAGTGCCCCAGCACAGCCACATCTGACAAGTCACAGCACTGCATGTGGCAGCCTCCCTTGTTTTTGGGGCTGGCCCACAGGGGCCACCAGCCCTCATGGAGACACAGCTGGGGATCATCCCCATGGCACCACTGGAGAGAGGTTTTTGGTATCTCTCCTTTTACGGCTTTACCCACCATTACGGCTTAATGACACCTCACGTCAAACAGTTCCCACAGCCTTTACGGGAAGGCTCGCAGACTTCTGCCCAGAGGAGATGGGAAAAGGTGAGCCTTTCTGAGAACAGAGCTGCTTCTGGTAAGCTTCTTTCTTAGAGACTCAGCATGTGCAGACACGCCGGATGGAGAAGTGGGAAGAGGGGATGTGGAGAGGTGCTGATTGTTCTGGCCCATGCATGCCATGGGATGGGGCCCGAGGGCTGGCTCTGTGGCAGATGGGAACTCATAGCACCCCAGGCAAAGGGCTGGGGCCAGGACTAGGCTGTTCCTGCCAGGAATACTCTTCCAGGACAGGGGGATTCCTGGTGCAGGCACTTGCTGCTCCTGATGGCATGGGAGGGATGGATGGGGGGAGTAAGTGGGGCTGCTGCAGGTAGGCACATGCGTTGTCCTCTCCCACAGCTAGGGCAGCAGGCACTAGTCTAGCCTCAGGCTCTGGCAGAGGTGAAATAGCGGAGCCATGGCACTTTTCTGCTCCCCATCTTCTATCCAATCCACAGGGGCTCTGGAAGAACCCTTTTTCACGATGCAAAGGAGGGGAGAACCCCCTTTATCACCCTAGGACAAAGCACAGCACAGCCACCCCTGTGCTAAGGCAGAGCCTGGCAGCACCTCTGGCAGCAGCTGTGGTCTCCTGTGGCACGTGGAGGTTGCTGTCTTGCCCTCCTGACCAGCCTTGCTGCCACTCTCACCTCTTCTCCCTCCAGGACAGTGGCAAGAGACTGCTCTTCCATGGACCTTGGAATCACAGAACAGTTTGGGTGGGAAGGGATCTGTAAATACCATGTAGTCCAATGCCCCTGCCATGGGCAGGGACTCCTTCCATTACACCAGGTTGCTCAGAGCCCCATCCAACCTGATCTTGAAGAATTCCAGGGATGGGCCAGCCACAGCTTCTCTGGATAATCTGTGCCAGAGCCTTGCCACCCTTATAGAGAAGAATTTATTCCGGATATCTAATCTAACCCTGCTCTCTGTCAGTTTGAAGTCATCCCGCCTTATCCTGTCATTTCATGCCCCTGTCCAAAGTCCCTCTCCAGTTCTCTAGTAGTTCTGTTAGTACTGGAAGGGGCTGTAAGATCTCCCTGGAACCTTCTCCAGGCTGAACAACCCCTCTCAGCCTGTCTGCACAGGCTCTCTCAGCCTGTCTGCACAGCAGAGGTTCTCCAGCCCTCAGAGCATCTTGGTTGTGCCTGGACATGCTCCAGCAGCTCCACATTCCTCTTGGGGCCCCAGAGCTTGGGGGACAGATCCTCTGTCTCTCCTCCATCATACCAGCTTCGTGGAACCGTTGCCTTCAGGGTCTGCAGCTACGCAGGCAGATTGCAACATCAGGATGTCTCCCCAGCTCTGTGGGAACTTGGGCAGGAGCCAAGGGCTTGATGTGTTCGGGAAAGCCCGCTCTGGTAGAGTCTCTTCATGCGCCTTCCCCTCAGCTGAAAAGCTGCCCAGGTTTAACCTCTGCAGGCACCTTTCCCCACAAGAGCCTTCCCCATTCCCTTCCCTAGGGAAGAGCTTGCTCCTGGTGGCTGCATTGCTCTGCGGGGGGGCAAGTGATTCTTCTGTTTAGAAAGAGCATAACCATGTTGTGCACTGAACAGGTCCGTGTTTGTTTCTTTCCACACGGTATTTTCATGCAATTTGAATCTTATTCATTGTAGAAGACAATGCAGCCCTTGGCAGAGTCTCCATGGGACAGGTGCAGGATGAGTTCTCCTCAGTCCTGGCTGTTCCAACTGCCAAGGAGAGGCACCAATTCGCACTGCAGGTATGCACCTTTCCCTGCAATGTCCCACTGGGATCAGCCCACAGTTTGCAGCTCAGGTGTGATGCTGCCAGGGGAAGAGCTGCATCCTGCAGCCTGGCTGCCTTGGAATGCTGACTGGTAGCTGTGGAAAGCACAGAGTATCAACATTTTCCACTGTGTGCTGCAGCCCAAATTGGTTCTCATTTGTAGAGAAGGAGGAAGCCATTGTGTTCAGAGAAGTGAAAGCCAGTGTTATGTTCTCTACTACTTTTGAAAAGATTTCCTATGTAAAGCAGTTTCCTAAAAACACAAGCCCTGGTCTGGTTGGCACTTCCAAAATTGGAGTTTTTTCATCCCCTGTGGAGACACTGACTGCAGACAGGTCCAGACATCGGCTCCTCCTTTTGCTATTTTGGTTCTTTGTGAAAGAAGAACTGTTACAGTAGATTTGTATTCCTTGAAATACCATGAAGACTGAGAATTAAAAGGGAAAGTCAGTGAGAGCTAGGAGCCTGTATCTGACCTGAAAGAAAGATGCCAGAGTGGATCAGATGAGAATGTTGATGATTTCCACTTCATGAGAAGCATGTTCAGAAACTCCAAAGGCCTCATGAGCTGCTTTATCCTTAAATGTGAGAAAATACAAAATCATGCAGTGCCAAGCAGACTTTCTTGATCCCCTGCCATTTAATTCTCTCCCTTATTTTACAACAATGGCTCAAGAGCTCTACATAAAGCACAGAGGCTTCTCCAAAGGGCATCTCCAAAGTGAGAGGCCACATTTGGCTCTAAGGAACCTTCTCATGAGTTTGGCACTGGTATCCTTGGCCAGGAGAGAGGAGGTTGGTGGATTGGTTTGTGTCAGAGCAGTGGCTGAGCTGCCAACCCCACTGAGGTGGGTTAGTGTGAGGATGAGCTGCCATGAGGCAGCTGGGAGCTGGGAGCCTTGTTAGGGGAAAGAGAATCCCATCGTGTCCAGAGCTGGAGTCATGTGTCAGCATATCTCCCTTGCAGCATCAACACTGGCTGGGTCTTCCCAAAAGCTAAGCTTTCCTGCTGCATATCCTCCTGGGATGGAGGACAATATTGTGGGCAGCCAAGGATGCTGTCAGTACCTGTTGCCAGGCCCTGCTCTAATGTCACCAGCTCATGAGGCCTTTGGAGTTCCTGAACATGCTTCTCATGAAGTGGAAATCATCAACATTCTCATCTGATCCACTCTGGCATCTTTCTTTCAGGTCAGATACAGGCTCCTAGCTCTCACTGACTTTCCCTTTTAATTCTCAGTCTTCATGGTATTTCAAGGAATACAAATCTACTGTAACAGTTCTTCTTTCACAAAGAACCAAAATAGCAAAAGTTTCCAGCATGGAAACTCCCTGAAGGAGGTGGGAGGTGTTCTGGGGCTGTTTCCTGTTTGTTTAGGACATAGCCCACATTCTCTTTATACATTGTTTTGCATATAAAGCTTTGTAGGATCAAGGTGTTTTTTTGCCTTGAAGAGCAATTCCCCAGGCACTACTCATATATTCTCTCCACCTGTGAGGACCTTGACCCTATGCACAGCTCGGGCTGGTTGTGAACAGCCCTGGCAAAGCTGTGGTGGGTGGGAAATGCTGGAGCTGCTTTCGCATCTCTTCTGGGTAAGATGGGATCTGGCACTTTGACCTGTTGTATCTGTGGTTTGGAGCAATAAACCAAGCTCCTGGCTAAGGGTTGCCAGTGAGCAACCAAAGGTTAGGGGATTACATCACATCAGGCTTCTGAGCGTGCCTGGTGCCTGTCACCAACGTCTCCAGCAGACCTTGTTCTACTTTTCTCTGCAGCAGAACCAGTGTTTAGGTAGCAGGATATCCATCCTGATATGAAAATGTCCTTAGAGCAGAGCAGGAACTGGAGGCAGACAGCCCAGACTCCAGCATGGACACTGAACTGTCTGGCATGACATCTTTTTGTGGGTGCTGAGGGTCACATCTGGGGCAGTGCTGGAAGGCCCAGAGGTTGCAGGACCCCCTGTTGGTTGATGCCCAGTGCCCAATGTGTGGTCCCTCTGCCCACACTCCATGGCAGGAGCACAGGCGTATATTTGCTCATGCTTTTCCCTTGTCCATGTTTCCAATCCTTCCTCAGCCATACTGTAGTTACAAGGAGGTAAAAAACCCAACCCTCTTCCTGTTATCTACTTTTGGTTTTGGTGCTATAATATCCTTCAGAGAGCCTTTGGGTGCAAAGGGTAAACCTCAAGAAGCCTTCTCAGGAAGAATGGGAACAGGCTGTGGTGAACTGCCCCTGGTTCCCAGTTACTGAGTTTTCCTGCTCCTTGTTTCCCTGAAGGCCGATTGTCCCTGACTTGTAGGGTTGTACACTCCATCGCTTGGATGCTGTGATTCATCTTTATGGACTGGGATTGCTGTAGGAGGTCACCTGCCTGCCTGCCCTTATCCACATCACAATTTAATCTGCAGGTCCAGATCTACACTGAAAAACAACCTGATATTCCTGGAAACTAAAGTGAAAGTAAATCAAGTTGAGAAAAGTTCCCAGACAATTTCTACTGTAACTAAAGAAGCTAAAATCAGTTGAAGGTAAGATGAGCTCAGACAAGCTCTGAGATCCTTCCCTGTCAGACTGACACAACACCTATGGTTTATCACTAGTTGTATCAGGAATATCTTCTGGAATACATCAGGTCCTCTGTCTGTAGGTTCCTCAGTGCTGCACGACCTCAAAGCGGTGCAGTAACGGGCTGACACTGGTGTGCTGGAGGAGCAGATGAGCAATGGGATGGGAGGGTGGTAGAGGAAGTAAGTTGGGAGTGATAGTGCCAGTGTTCTGCCAGCTGCAGCCCAGGTTTGTCACTACTCTTTGGAGCTGTCTGCTCGTATTGCAGGCAGTTGCTGTGCCTCTGTGTCTGCTTTTAGAGAGAACTGCAGGGCTTGCAGGTGGGTTAGGCCCTCGCTGCTGCTGGCACTTGACGGCTCGTGGTGTCCCACAGAGCCACGCTGAGGCTGCAACTGCCCTCCACACCCCTGCTGAGGAATTTCCTTGTGAAGATGCCACCTCCAAATCGAACTGCTGAGCTCACAGGGAGCAAAGGGAGATCTCTAAAAGTGACCTGGAGGAGTTCTCTGCCAGCTGAAACACCTCCAGCCCAATCTGCAGAGGAAAAGCAGCTGCATTATCTGCCAGAGAGCAGTTTGTGCCTTAAAAGAACAACGCCTATAGCAAGTCATACCTTTGGCAAACAAAGCACTCCCCCTCCCACTTACCTGAATGTCAGAGCCCTTCCTCAGTTTTATCTATCCCTAGCAGCAAACCTTTTGCAGAAGAAGCAGAACCTGTTTCTTCAGGGAAGATGTGAGCATGTGTGGGCTGTGCCATCACTTCCAGCAGTCAGGGTGCCCAATGGCTTCAGGCAATGCCACTTCTTGGAATAAAAGTTTCCTGTAAGGCTCTGTGGAACCTAAGAAAACACTATGAGGGGAAGGGCCAGAAAATATCCCAACAGACTCACCATATTCTGCTCTGGCTGGATCAAACAGAGTATTTCAAGCCTTAACTTTTATTTTAATTCCTTGAAATGGGCTTTTTCTTCTAATACAATATAAGCAAAAGCTGATGCACTACAAGGAAACCTGGGGATTTTCTCTTTCGAAAACTAAAATGCCAACTGGAAGTGTTGGAATTTCCCACAGCATGGAGATGCCAGATTTCTACCAGCCCTAAGAAAACTTCAGGGAAAAAGATTTCTGGGGCAGTCACAGGCTCAGCCTTGATCTTATCTTCAGTTGAGGGAGTTGGTGGGGGAAATGATTCTGTGCGCTGGGACTTGAGGTGAAAGAGAAAGTAAAGGTGCAGGATGTGACTGCAGGGTTGGTATGTCCGCTTCCAACCTGGCTTGGGGCTGGTGCCGGAATGCCCCTAGACAGCCTGGTTCTGGCAGAGCTGGGGGTCTCGTGCTCCTGCTCTCAGCATAAGCAAGACCCCGATGTCCAAGGCCCTGTGTGTATGGAAAATCAGTCTGTAATAGTGAGCACACACTGCAGGCAGCACAACCAGGGCACAGGAGCTGCCTGCAGAGTCACTGGGTCCCTGCTCACCCCTCTCTTTGGTGATGCTCCTTAGAGGCAGCCTGCCCTGAGATCAAAGTGGCTGGTGAACTCATAACCCTGATTAGCAAATTCCATCTTTTTTGGCCTAATGACTGCTGTTATAAGATGGCTGCCAAAAAGGAAAGGAATCACTGATTTTGCATTTGGAGTAATTAATGAGCTTACTGAGCAGCGGGGAGCTGTAGTTGGAGGTGGGGAGAGCTTTACAAGCCTGAGGAAACTGATGCCTTGGCACAGGTCAAGAGACACATTGCTGGGAGAAGATGATGGAGCAGCCAACTCCTGAAAGTCCCTGCTTGAATAATTTGCCAAGCAGTCTGGGGTTGCTCCGCGTGGGCTAAGAAAAGCTGTTGTAGTTACATCTGGGGAATTCCAGGAGCCATCCAGCTCCAAGAGCAGTCGCTATTCCCACCCCTGTCCCTCTCTTCGCTCCGCCTCCTGTCGTCACCTTGGACACGTGTGAGAGAGCTGAATAACAAATAAAGCTCCATCTCGGCGCTTCATAATCCTGGAATGAGCGGCAGCAGCTGTGTTTCTCCGGAGCATGCAATAAGCAGCCGGGAGTGGGAATTACTGCCAGTAATCCCTCCCTGCCTGCCCTTCCTTCTGCCGACCACGGGAACATGAAGGCTGTCTCTCTCCAGATCCTGCTGCTTCTGCTGTGGGCCTTGTGCCTGGTGACCCTGGCTGCAGGTGAGCAATAGTTCCCCTTGCCCCCCACCCTCCCCAGGGAACAGCCAGGTTCATGAGGGGATGGTGATGGGGTCGGGGAAGAGGGAAGGTGGCACTGGATCAGGCTGCAGGGACCTCTGTGGCATGCAGGAGATCTCATAGCAGGATCAGGCTGGGTTTGGGAAGCGGTGGGGGGGAAGCCTATGGCAGCAATCCTGGCAGCAGGGCCATCCAAGCAGCTCCGTGATGGCTTTTGTCGCTCCTGAGGGCAGATGGGGAGAGTGTCGGAGAGACTTCCTGATAATCTGTATTAGAAAAAAAAGCATAATGTACTTCTTTTCCCCCTTATTTCACATACCTGAGACATGGCAGGGAGACTGCAGTCTGGCCAAGGGTGGATATCTGAGGGGACTGCACCCTGTCCTGAAGGTGCTGGTGCTGCCAGCACTGTGAGGCAGGAGGGCTATGACCTGCAATGTGTGTGCATATGTACAAGCAGGAAACACTCTCTTGTTCTGTGGATAAAGATCTCTGTGTGCTCGGGGTGGTGCTGAGTGGGGTCAGAGCAGCTGGAGATGTGGGGCTCACTCTGGCAGGGCTGGGCTCGGTGGCGGTGGCCTGTGACACAGGACCAAGGTAGCACTTCAGCAGGGAGTGCTGGGTTGTCACCCAGGCTCTCAGCACTGTGGGCAAGGCTGGACTTTGCCCAGGACTAAGGGTGATCTATTCCCATGGTGGGAAGGGAGAGGGACAAATAGCCCCTGAGATCTGTGTCCTGCTGCCACCACAGAGGAGGAGTGAGGACAGCACAGGCAGCTGGGGATGGAGCATCTCCCTCCTCACATCTCTGGGCAGGTTCTCCAGGGATGGGCTGAGAAAAGTGGACAGCAGGGACAACAGGCAGCTTACCCTGCCGTGGGAACCTGCCTGCTTGGCACTGCCTGACACTGCTCACCCATGGCCAAACATCCATTTCCCCTACAGTGAGGAAATCGGGCTGGCTCTGCTGAAAGGCTGGTGGCGCTCCCTGGGTCTTTTGAGGAACTGTGCTGAAAAGCAGGTACCAATGGCTCCCAAGAGCAGTGGTCCTGTGTGGATAAACTCTTAGATCGCTTTGGCAAAGATTCAGATGCAACTTAGAGAAGTGGGGTTGTGTGCCCCAGGATGAGGGCTCCATGCTCCCTTTGAGGCTTGGCACCCTTTGTCCTTGGAAAGTTCTTTCCAAGCTCCTCCAATCTGGGAAAACCCCACCAGGAATTCAGCCAAATGCAAGTAATTTGCATTGGTGCCAATAAGTGTAAAATTAGTTCAGGGTTCTCAGAGGAACAGGGCCTTTGGGAGCAGTCAGGGTCTGCTCCCTACCATGCACATCCCTGGCTGCCCACAGGGATGGTGTGGCCCTCTTGTCGCTGTGCCCATTTTGTTGAAATGTGCTCCTGAAACTGGAGGACACCAGCAGAATATCCTCTGGCTAGTGAGAATTAATTGGGAAGTCAGCTGCCACTGAGCAGAGAATTCTTGACTCTTAAATGCCACAGAAGACATTATTGCATGCAAAAAGAGTTTTGCTTTAACTTGACAGACACCTAGATGTGAAAATTGGCTTCTGTAGAGGGGCCACAGGAGTTTTTGCGTGGGATTTCTTTGTCATCCAGGTATTTCCTCAGTAAATGGTTCAAATAATTCAGAGTGCTCCTGTAGTGATGTTCATTCTTGTACCTGGTACCTGGATCATTCCTAACTGAACTGCATAAAATTCACCACATTCACTTGGGAATCAGAGGCAACATTTTGTAAGAGACAGCCTGATTGAAACCAGATGCCAGTTCCTTAGTTCACAGGGGCCCCAGATAAATCAGGGCGTGTTTTTGTAAATCTTGCCCCCAGGGATGTCAGGAACAAGTTGGCAGGATGTGTTGTGCAAGTGCCTGTTGTGGGAGGCTGGAGGCTGATGCATCATGAAGGGTCCCCAGTGGTGTGATTGGCTTTGCTCCTTGAAGGGGTCAAGAGGGTTTTATTTTTACACTTTGCAAACTGAAAACTGTGTTTTCCAGTGGAGGTGTAAAAGATGCGTTTGGGAAGCTGGGCTGCTAAGATACCTGTGGGAGTGAAGTGAAGCATCATTCACCAAAAGGTTCTTTCTCTGAGCCCAGGTGACATTCAGAGACTGTGTACAAGCAAGCAGGATGCTCACCTGGAGGGGAACCCCCACAGGAGGAAGAGATAAGACTGATAAGGAGAGGGCAGAGCACCCTGCCTACTGGTCTGCATCTCCTGCACCAAGAGCCCTCTGGTGAGGGTTGCAGCATATCTTTGGGAGATAAAGAAATGTGTCTTCTGGGTGTTGTGCTGAGGCCAGTCCTCCTGGGACCCAAAGGGGAGAGGACCTGCAGGTCCAGGGGCTTCCACATCCTACAGGATAAGCTGAAATGCTGTCCCAAAAGCCCACAATTTTCACAGTGCCTTTTTTTTCTCAGTTTTCTGGGTATCTTATCACATGTGTGGGTGCTACAAGCAAATTTGGCTTTGTCTTCATCAGGATCTGTCTTCATCTCAGTTTGCAGGGTTTGGAAACTTTTGTGGCAAACTTTGGCCTCCTCCCCAGGAATAGGGTGAAAGAAACAGTGCTGGTTTTGAGAGTCTCTAATAAAAAGCCAACTTTTAATAACTTGAAATTTTAATTTCAGGACAACCCAAAGCACCTGTGAAGTGTTCAATAGTGTGCACAAATTTTATATCTGAGGAAATGGGGAAGTGGATCAGGACCAAGATCAGGAGCTACCGTGAGACCGAACGCAGCTGCAGAAAACAAGCCACCATGTAAGTGCTGCCTCACTTCCAAATGGGATCAGCATTAAATGGATGGAGAAAGGGACTGAGGGATGTACTTGGCAGAACAGGGCAGAGGAACCACGCAGGGAGAGAGCTCACATGTTTCCCTGAAAGCAGATATTTTGTCTGAAGACAGATTCAGACTTGTGAGCTTGTCTGGAATTCAGAAAAGCTCCATTTTTTTTCTTTGGGATAATTGTTGTTTTCTTCTTATGCTGAAATTGACGCACCATTGACACCATTTTATTGCAGCCCAGGGGGTGGCTCCAAAGTGAAGCTGCTGGGCTGATCTTGGAAAGTCTCACATCACCCAATAAATCAGAGGGTTTTGCCTTCAGCGTGTGTGCCCCGGGGCAGCTGGGGTCTGTGAAGCTTTCTGCCCTGAGTGCAGGAGGGAAATGCTGTGTCCAAGCAGGACAATGCTTTTGAAAGAGAAAAAACTTCTTAGGGGAAAACCCTTTACCCGAGTCATGTTCACCTGCTACTCATTCAGTCAGATATCAGAGGCATCTGCCCTTCCTGAAATAAATCATCCAGACAACACTTGGTCTTCGCTATCTACGCACCTTCCCCATAGCTCTGATAATCTGAACCATTGTTTTCTTTATTCAGTGAGTGATCCCTTTTTATTTTCAGATTTATTACTCTGAAGGCCAAGGAGATTTGTGCAGATCCGGACAAAGATTGGGTGAAGAAGATCATGAAGGAACTGGACCAGAAAAAGGCCACAGTGTCCTCACTTCCACCACCTCACCAGAAGAGTGATGCCACCTCACCAGAAGAGCCTGGTAGTGTTGAGAAGCATGTTGGTCTTCCAGATGTGGCTCCATCTCAAGCCACTGCTCCAACTAGTTTCTTCCAAGGGAATGGAACAACAGTTGGGGAGAGAATACATGCTCCTGCTGCCGGGACAGAGGTGTCCAGCAAGTCCCCACTGGGCAGGAAGGAGACCACCCAGCTCCCTGCAGGATCCACCCCCGTGATGCAGGAAGAGGTTGCGCAGTCTGAGGTCACTCCAGAAGCAAAGAGAGAGTCCTTAAATTCTCCTGCATCTTCTACAGCTGTTGCACCAGGCGTGGACTCCAGCCAGCCCACCCCACATCCCACAGCTCCTGTGCATGGCTTTTCAAACACCCTGGGGTCTACAGAGGAACCTGTAGGACATATTGCAAATGTTATGGCTGATGTTCAAGACACGACTTCTCCTAACTCGAATTCAGACCTGATGGGTGCTCATCAAGGATCAGACCAACCTATGCTTTCTACAAATGGATCCCTGAGCCCTAAAAGTGCCAGAGCCAACACATCAGACACTGCTTCCAGCAGTTCTAGATCAGATCTCCCCTCCATCCAAGACAGTATGAAGACACCAACAGTTACAGAGAGAGCACCACAGACTACTTCAGTTTCTACTCTAAGCTCCACCACTGCCATAGACAAAGCTGCTTCTGTCCATACCAACAGGGTTGTTGGTCCCTCTGCAGATGTGTTTGGTACTAGAACATTTCATTATTCATCGCCTGGAGGAAAGCAAGAGCCTTCAGACACAGAAGTTTTTACTCATCAGGCATTCTCAGGCCAAGCCAGAGTGCAGATGATCACAGTCAGGCCAAACAATCTGCCCCTGCCCAGCTTCTTGTCAGGGTCTCAAATGCACTTTGTCATCCCAGTTTCTGTGGTGTGTGGACTCATGGCTAGCACTGTTGTTCTTGTATGGCTGTATCTGAAATTTGGAGTCAAACCAGAAGAAATGTCGAGAGAAATGGTGCAGGGCTTGCTCTGCCAGCAGGCAGGACATCAACAAAATGTCTATCCGATGGAAGTCATCTGAATGCTTCATGGCATGGACATTTCTGGCCCCAACTATATGTATGTTGCTGCAGAAAACCTGTTCATTCTGAACTGGTAACCAGTAGGAAGCAAGCTTGGGAATAGAAATCACAGAGAAAACTAATTTTTTTTACGGAGCAGAATGTCCAACAGTTTATCTACTTCATCATTGACCACTCATAGTGTTCTGGAAATAAGGGAGACACTTCTTTTCTATTGGCACTGTTATGTACAAAGGCTGTGGCTGTTCTATTGCTCATGCTGGCTCTTTGCCAGGTTATGTGATTTTCCAAGTCACTGTTGGGAATTTTTCTGTGGTTCATTGTGGTCCAGCCAAGAAACCACTCAGCAACCCACACTGTTGGACTTAGGCTTAGCCACCGTGAGCAGTCTTAACACCAAACCCACACAATTTGCACTTAAACTCTCTGCTGCTTCTTTCTTTGCACTTCAGGTCTCTGCTCTGTCAGACCAAGACCGAAGCTTGTGGCCAGCTGGGTCCTGACTCTCCTTGGGCTGGTTGAATTTACTCTCATCATTTTCTCTTGCTGGAGGCATGAGGGATAGCCCAGCTTTTCAGAAAGAGGTGACCAGCACTGCATCTGATCGGGGGACTGAAGGTCAGTGCTACAGATCTCATGTTCAGAGAAGCTGGCAACCCCACAGTCTAGCTCCTCCTTGAAATCAGGCCCTTCCTTTAGCAGCGCTAAGCATTTCTTGCAGATGAATTCTGAGAGCTGGTTCTTGGCAAATCAATGCAATAAAACCCTTCTGCCAGCTGATGTGCCCTGTGTCCAGCTGCACCCAACACCAGGGCAGGATAGTGTTGATGAATCTTCATAAATGGGAGAAAACAAGAAGTCACCCAGTAATTTTGCTATCCCTGTTTTTTTGCTATCCTATTTTGCTTTGGAACATTTTTGCTGTTCTCTGCAAGCACAAAACCCAGGAAATGCTCTTGGAGGAGCTAAATACAATTCTGGATTTAATCATGTGGGAATTACTCTACCACAGCAGACATAACACCCCTTTGATCCTATTTTTCTCTCTAGAACTAAGCACATTTGCTGATCCACCAAAAAAAAAAGCACAAAATGCCTGTCCACAGTCCTACATTTCAGCCACATTTTAGTTTTTCCCTTTTGGATAGCACTGATCACCAGGCTACGAAAGCACTGTAACAGAGCCAGGCTTTTTTTAACCCTAAACTGATTTTGATTTTTACACATCTCGACATTGCTCGACATATATAAGTCTTATGTTTTATCTGTGGTCAGGTCCTGAAAGCCCTTGTTAAACTTTGTCTCCAGGATGAATTCTGCTGGAGTGTGCAAAGGTCTTCATGACATGATGCTTTGTTAGTAGATACATATCAGAGGTCAGTCAGATCCACGTCAGTGGATCAGATGTCTAAGTATAAATATGCATGAAAAATGAAAAGAAAATGAAAAGAAAAACATAATAAGCAAGATCATCAAAAATGATGGGCCAGCTGTAAAGCAGAGCTCGAGGAATGTGGCCTGGTAGATCTGTCAGATTGCACCTTCGGGGCATCCATCCATCGCTGCAGGTGGAGAGGACAGACTACAACCGTGTTTGTTTTCTGTCATCACACATCCCTTACTTCTGCATTTTGTTGACTTGAGAGAGGGAAGCCAGGGATTAATTTCATCTTTTGCAAGTACGGAATGCAATCAGATTAATTGCAGTGATGAATTTGGAGTGAAATCCTTCCTTGTGCAGCAGCCTAGTGTGGAACTCTGGTTGATGTTGATTTTCCTAGAGGGTAAATCTGGGGCTGTGAGTGCCATCTCCCATCCGCCCCACCTGTGCACAGCTGGAATTCGTGAGGTGATGTACTGTGGCATTATTTTTATATGAAACACTAAAGATGTTATTTTTGTAAGAAAGTTTGTAGCTTTTTGAATGTACGTAGTGTACTGGCTGAGATGCTTGGAGTTGAGACCTTTCTGGCAGCACTGGAAAACACTGTGCCTTGTCTATTTTGTTGCTGGTCATAGATGGCCTGTGCATGTCCATGGGAGCTGGATCACTCTCCAGGCCCTTCAGCAAATGGAGTGGACACTTGTCTGGCTGCAGGTGAAGTCCTTGTCTTGGAGCAGTGCTGGGGACATGGATGTGCACCAGTCAGATCACTTGGAGCCGCACTAGTCTTTGAAAGGACACTGCTTGCAGCTCCACCACCAGCCCCTACCATTTTCCAGCTGCCATGATCCCACTGGAATTCATCAGGAGGAGCTGCTTCTCCAGGCTGGCCCTGTCCTTGTCCTCTCACTGCTCCCCTCTCCTGTTCCTCGGCTGTTTTCAGGCAGGGTGCTGGCGCCCTCACAGGGGACAGGTAAAACCCAGGGCAGGGGGACGCTGCTGTTCCTCCCTGTGTGATGGCAGTCTGGGAGGGAGGGAGGATGGAGCCTGTGGGTGTCACCCATTTCTGGGGGTTAAAATATCATTTGCTCTAGAGCACAGTGACTGTTACAAGCTCCAGTTCATTTGTATATTGAGTGTGTGCATGAGATATGAGCTGTACATTTTTATGGAAATGAAAGTAATAAAGTCATTATGTTAAAAACTTTCATCCTCAGGGGATTGAGCCCCGAGCTGGGTTACCAAGCCTAGTCCCTGCAGAGATGAAGTGATGAACACCTATGACTGAGCACTACGGAGGGCATCCCAGCATCACCAAGAAATGGCAAAGCTGACACAACTGGATGTGGCCAGGCTATTGCTCAATCTCCTTTAAGGATTTTGGTCTTGCAGATGTTTGCAGGAAATACATTTCCTCACAGGGATTTGTAGTTCCCATCTTACTAAGGCAGTAGAGAAAACAAACAGCTGGGGTTTTTGTTTGTTTAAGGAAAGCTATGGCCAAACAGCAGCTCAGAGACAATAAACGTTGTGCTCCAGGTCTGTTCTGTAAGGGGGCAAGGGGCCAAGGGCTGAGATAGGACCTTTCCCACCCCAGCTAGGGCTTGGGCTCAGTCCACAACCAAAGCCTGTATCCTCCTAGGTAGATGCAGAAGTCAATGAAAATTTGCTGCAGATGAGTCACCGGGGCAGAAAGGTCATTTGGGGGGACAAAGAAACTCTAAGGAAATGAAAGCACTTTTTTTTAAAATTTTGTTTCTCCACTCTGTTGTGGAGAGGGCCAGCGAGGAAGGAGGCAGTGCAAACACGCCAGGCCTAACAGGATGAATCATTTCCGGTCCTTTCCAATAGGCAGAGCTGGCACCATGGAGGCTATTCGGGGGCTGCTCCTGTGGAGCTTTTGGGTGCCCAGCCCCTGGGCTGTGGGTGGCACACCCAACCTGGCTTTGCTGGTGTCGGTGTCTGGCAGTGCAGGAAAAGACCTTGCATTCTTACACACACCTTCTCCTGCTTCTCCTGGGCTGCCTCAGGGGCAGAGTTTGGTCCAGGGGATAACTAATGCCTGGTCTGTTCTGCTCAGGGGGGATAAGGGTTGCATTCTGCACCTGGTGTGAAAGACTCGTGTCTGCCTTGAGGTTTCCCCACAGCCCAAAGGAGAGGGGGGACCCACGGTTATGGAGTGCCCTTTCTCAGCCCTTGCTAACCCCCATCTTCTGTTTCCAACTCCACAACATCTCCATCATGTCATCAGCAGCTGCTTTGATTAACCTTGTGAGAAGGAGCAGTCACTGGAGCTCCACAAAGGCTCACCTTCATCCCTTCATGTTCCCATGGGATCCATCAGATGGGACAGTGGCGGGCCTTGAGGGCTCTAATTGGCCATAATCATCCTGACCAGCCTCATCTGTGGGTGGACTCACCCCCACATCACCCCCACAACCCTCTGCCAAAGCCTCAGGAACTCCATCTAAGCTCAGGCTTGAGCCTCTGGTCCTGCTGTGTTGTGAGTGCTGCTCTGATGTCCTGGCTCTGATCCAGTCTCTTGGACAGACCTTGGATCTGTGCTGTAGGTATCTTGTCTCCTGCCTGGGTGGACTCTCTTGGTGTTGAAGTCCTGTCTCTGTCCCCATTTCCTATTACTACTGAGAGGATTCTCCCAACCTTCCCACATGGATTCTGGATTTGGTTCCTTATGTTGGTGTGCCTGGGTCCATTGATGGAGGCTCTGAGCCCTGTGCTCAGACCCTGTGGGCTGTCACCTCGCTAGTGAGGACACTGCCTGTGCCAGGGTCACCCTTGGCTCCTGGCTTATCGCCTCCCACTGCTCCCTGCAGTCTGGACCTGGCAGTGAGACTCCTCTGCCATTATGTCCTCCAAGCTCTGACTTCTCTGGAGGGTGGTGTGTGGGTTGAATTAGACACACTGCTGCCACCTCCATCCTCTCTGGTTTGAGATGTGGGCTGTGATTAAGGGCATGTCTGCCCCAGCTCAGCACAGTTGTTTTTCTGTGAAATGTTGCACAAGAACTCTCATGCTTGGGACAGCCTCTGGTCAAGCTTATACACCACCACTTTCACACTGCTGGCTCAGCAAAAGGCAGGATGTCCCCCAGCTGCTTTGGCTCTCAGGTTGCACAGCCATGGTTCTGCTGTGTGGCTGTGGTTCTGCCAGGCTTTGCATTTGCTTGATCTCCACTTTTATGAGGATTGTGTCCCTGTTGATGTCACTGCAAGAGCTGCTCTTGTTGCTGAAGTGCCCCCTGGGTAACACAGATGTTGTTGGGACCTCTTCGGTGACTGTCCTGGGTGATGGAGGAAGCCTCGTTTCTCATTTCACCCTTGAATTCTGCCACAAACCAAATAATTTAAAAAAGAAAGAAACAGGAAAAAGTGCGAATCACATTCCAAGGAGGGATGTGATGTCAGCTTGATGACTCTGACCATAACCCTACACAAACACATTTTCATTACAATATCTAGGGACCTTAATGCATCTTGCTTATCATATTATTTAACTGCATTTATTTTTATGATTGCTGGGGTTTTATCCTAATCAACACTAAGAAGCAAGTGAATTCATAACTTATTCTGGTGCCTTCTTGGAATAATCAGGACTAAGTCTGTTCAGAATCAAATTACTAAAAATTAGACTGGAATTACTTCCATGTCTCTTTTTTTCCTGTTCACTTTGCTTTACAAGCTGAGCTGAAGCATCTCAGCTGCTGGCTTAAACTCCAGTACCTCAAAAAGGGTCAAGTTTGAAAAAAGGAGCCTGAAGTCTTCACCAAGCATCATTTCCTCTGATTGCTACTCAACACAGAAACCTCTCCGGTGTGGAGTCTCCCTGACACCCCAAGTCCATCCTACACTAAACTCTGAGGTAGTTGATTGACCTCATTGGATAAAAATGGAAAAATGTCTCATTTTCAGGTGTTTGAGAAACTGACATCAGATCCATGTTATTATCTTCCTTAGCAAGGTAAGGCTGTTTCCAGTTTCTGGTGCAGGAGCATTCACCTCGCCGCTGCTTGGCTGTGGTTGTGAGGGTTTCCTGCCTGCCCACAGTGAGTTTCTGCTCTGTCCCTGTGCCTGTGGACGAGCTTGCCCAGTGATGCAGTGCAGACAGAACCCTGGGGAAAGGCTCCAGGACACAGCCTTCCTGCAGCCTCTGTGTCTCGTGACTCCAGGCAGAACTTCCCGCTCAGGATGCATCCCGGATCACCAGCTTACAGTACTTGGTGGTCCCCAGAGTCCATCTGTAGGAAGCAGAATTTGGAAGAGATTCTTATTTTTCTAATTTTAGAGTGTCTTTCCAGGCTATAGGACCTGGCACGATTGTACCTGGAATCACAGGGACTCTGGGAAGGAAGAAGAGAATCACCTTTGGGTTGTGATTGTGTCCTGAGTCAATCAGGGCTTCAACATGGAGCTGTGAAGACCCTGGTGCGAGCACCCCAAGGAAATGTGGAGGGGCTTTGCCCTCAGAAAGCTTAGGGTTTAATAAAAGTAAAACAAGGACATCTCATGTTGTAAATGGAGAAAGCCCAAAGTACCTGAGTAGAACAGAAGAAAACAGAGAAAACTTATTTCAAACCCTCCCACTGCCTCCTTGGGGACAGGTTTCAGGCTCTGGGTGATGTCCAGGTGATGCTCAGCCCCCCTTCTCTGCCTTGGCAGCCCTGCTGCTCATGCAGTGCCTTCCCAAGTGCTCAGTGTCCATAGTTGTGTTTTCCAGCACAGCTGGGTGTGCTCAGTCATCCACTGAGACCCCAAATCCCAGCATGGGGCTGTTCTGCCCAAATCCCTCCTCCCCTCACTGGCACCATGAGACTGCACCTGACCTGCCCCCTCATCTTCCCTCCTTTTCTTCCTGCAGAATAACAAGGATGCTGTTTATTTTTTATGTAAACAAGCAAATTCTTCAGAGTCTGTTTAACTTGAAGGGAAACTTGGACCAGCAGTGGGACTTTCCCGCAATTACCAGTTAATGCCTGCACATCAGCCTTTCCCTTCCTTAAGTGCAAAAGAAGAAACATCAAAAGGTCTCCAGGGAGTTGTGACTCATGTGGCTTCAAATCCTGAGAAAAGAGAAGCAGAGCATCCTAGGCTAGATCTTCTACCAGAAAAGGAAGCACAGCTCTGCAGAAGCTTCTTGAGGTCCTCTCCATCCAGAGCAGTGCATGGTGAGCCTCCATCAGCAGAAGACGTGTCTGACTGAAGCTGGGCTTGGGGAGAACTGGGTATGACCAGAGCAGTTCTCAGCATTGGGAGAGAGATGACACTCCCAAGCACAATGTCCTGCTCTAGAGAGTGGCTGGGGGTTGAAGAAGGGCTTGAGGTGGCCCCTGCGGTAGTTCACAGGGGATGAGGGGGGGACTGTGGTGCCAGGGGATCTGTGTGGGACCCCCTGCTTCATGCATCCATTTAGAGTCTGCTTAAAAAGAGGGAAAGGTGAAAAAAATGTCACAGCTTAGCATGACTGACAAGGACCTGCAGAAGAACTCCTTAGACCTTCAGAAGGCCTGAGGAAGGGGGAGAACTGTTCCCCAGGTTAATACAGAGAGGCTGACCCCGTTTCAGCAGGTCCCTGCTGGATCTGGGGTGCTTCAAGCCTGTGGAGGGAGGAAGATGAAGGAAAGACACCTAAAAACTTTGAACAGCAAGTTTTCCATTAATTCCCCTCAGCCTGATGCTGACTTATGCCCTGCCCTGAAGCCAGGGGCTAAGCAAGCCCTGTCTGCAAGGAAGGGCTCGACTTCCCCTTCTCTTTTCACCCCACACTTCCCAGCTGTAAACAAGGATTTTTGGTGGAAAACTTGTGTTCCTCTCCATAGTACCAGCACGGAGTGTGATACAATTTCTGCCAGTGTTTGCCAAGTTGTCACTTTTGAGCCACAGAGGGCTGGTGGCAGCAGCAGTCATTGTGCTTCTGTTTAATACTTTCCAGGAATTCACAAGCCATCCCTACCACATTTGGGTTGGCTCTGGGGCTGAAAAGTGACCTTGCATGGAACACTGAGCTTTGCCTTTCCTATGGCCATGAATGCCCTCTCTGACGGCTTGGGAGCTCTTGAGTTTACATCTGCATGGAGAAGGATTTTACTTCCCTCATGGTTTTTCCTGTCTGGGTGAACACAGAAGCTGACACAATTCATTGAGTTTCCAGGTATTGTTCGTGTGTAACCCCAGTGATCCCATGTGACATGGAAATCCCCACGAGAAATGAAGCAGTAGCTGTTCCTTTAACTTGGTTCAAATTCTTTGGAAGAAGTATAACTGGGAAGGGGTAGAGAGGATAAATTGCAGCACCTCCTTGCCTGAGCAGAGTTGAGCTCCTCCAAAGAGTCAGAGCAGCATCCTGCAAGGAATAGCCCTCCCAGAGCCACCATGCTCCCTGCAAGGACAGTCCTGCTGCTCGTGGTGCTTCTTGCCCTCTCCCCATGCTCTGATGAAGGTAAAGAACCTCATGGGCCACTGCTGCAGGTTGGGATTTGGGATGACCCCATTGGGGTGGTCAGGAAAGAAACCCCAGTGTGAAGAAGGGATGCTGCTGGCAAGGGGAGCAAGCCCTGGCCAGGGCAGAGCAGCACATTCCAGGGTGCAGGGAAGGATGGAGACTGCTCCTGGGGCTGGGTGGCTTTGGCAGAGCTGCTGCAGGGCTGGGTGATAACGTGGAGCATCCTTCTGCTTTAAGCCAGCAGCTGAGGAGGGCATCTGGGGCTCTTCATGGCAGCATTTGTTGAGCTTGGGGCATGTTGTGTTCATCAGCCTTGTCATGGGGGAAGGTGCTGAAGACAGGCTGCCTTCCAGAGCCAGCAGTCACTGTCTCTCTTTGTCTCTTCCAGCCCCTTACACTCCATCCGAGTGCTGCTTTGACTATGTAAAGCGCCCTCTGCGGCTGGCCAACCTCGTGGATTGCTACTCAACTGCCAGGGAATGTTTTTCCCCAGCAATTGTGTAAGTCCTGCTAATTTCCCTACTGCTGTGCTGTCTCCTGGGCCATCACAGGTTTAATCTGTTCCATCTGGGGACAGGGAGAGGGACAGGTCTGTGTAACCTCCAAGATCTTCTAGCATGAAGAGGCAAGGACATGACTGGGCACTTCTACAAGGCCATCACAGCTCCTGAAGGCTCTGCATGGGTCCTAGAGGTGGAGGATGAGCTGCTTGTAGGACACCAAGTACCCAGGGGCAGTGCATAGGGATGAAGGGAAAGGAGACAATGTGCAGGGAAGGGAGGATGGCATGGGCATGAGTGGGATTATAGCCGCCATTCCTCACAAAGCTTCACCTTTAACCTTGGCAGGTTTGAGACCAAGAAAGGAGACAAGGTCTGTGCAAACCCAAAAGAGAAATGGGTGAAGAGAGCAGTTGGGAAGCTTCAAGAAAAGAAAGAACTTCGTGCCCCGTGATGTAGAACGGGTGCCCTGGTTCAGGCTATCCAACATTCTGGTGGGAAGGAAGGTTACAGTCACCCTCCCAGAAGGAGTTACAGATGTTCCAGCTGCTGGGAGAGGGCACTGACTCCCCAGAGCCCTGCGCCACATCCACAGCTGGGCACCAGTTCCTGGAATGCTGCTGGCCCCTCCAGCACCTGCTTGTTGATCACAGACACAAAATAAAATTTACTTCATGTGATATTGGAGAGTGGTGTCTTTTCTTCTCCCAGGCCCACAACCGTGCGGCTGCCACCAGGAACTGGCCAGGGGACTGGGGTGAGATGGGGGCTCTTCCCAATGGATCTCACTGGGGCAAGCAGGGAGGGGGATGGATATTTCTTCAAGGGGACCTAAAAGGGGTTGAAGACTCCTCTGAGCATTTTTATGTGGAGAACTGCTGTGAGTTTTGGGCTTAGAAGTTTCAGCCTGTCCCATGTGCTGCCCTGTGCAGGAGCACAGCGTATCTACCACATTTTCAGGCCTCTGGTGCTCTGAGCTGGGCTGCAGAGGAAAGGTTTCCTCTGCAGAGCTCCCCAGGCAGGTAGAACAGACAGGGGATGCTGAATCAGCCAAGGGATTCCTGCACATACAGTCCTGGAAATGCCCCTCCCTGCCAGGGGCCATGGGGAGCTCAGCAGTGATCCCTGCCAGGGCTTTGGGATGGGGAGGAGAACTGGAAAGGCAACAGTGGGAAAAATGGTGGCCTGGGGTAAAGACAGTTAAATAAATAAAACAAAAGCTGACATACAAGCAAAACAAAATAAGGGATTAATTTACTCCTTCCCACTGGTGGGCAGGTGTTCAGCCATGGGGAGCAGAGCAGGGCTTCCTCACGTGTAACAATGACCTAGGAAGACAAATACTGCAACTCTGAACATTCCCCCACTTCCTCCTTCTTTCCCCTTGAGAGTTCAATAAGGGGAACAAAAGCAGAAATAACCAAAAATGAAACCCAGCAAAAAACCCCACCAAGTGATTAAAAAAAAAATCACTTGCCACCAGCCAGATGATGCTCAGCCAGTCCCTGAGCAGCAGCCACCCTGAGAGCCCTGCTGCCAGCACTCGCAGTTCCTAGGGAAGGAGATTTTGGCTGCAAGCTCCAGAAATGCTTTCACAGCAGAGGCAAAACCCACCCAGAGCTGAGGAATGATCCTGACACACTGCAGGTCTGGAACCTGAGGTCTCACAGGCACCGGGAAGGTGAAGGACTCTGGGTGATTTTGCACCAGGAGATTCTTCAGCATGCAGAAGCCTCTTAAACTGCTGCCTTTTCACTTCAGGAGTCCTCAGCCAATGGAGCCACACTGTTTGCTTGGACTTGGTGCCCTCTCCTGACTGCTGTGGCTCAGCTGCAGCACAGACCTCAGAGCTCCAGCCAGGAGGGGCAGGTCCAGCCCAACACCAACATTTATCCCGTGCAGTTCGTGTTCTCTGTTAAAGTGTTCAATTTTGTGATTACCCACTCAAACCCCAAAGCCTTTTATGAGTCAGAGAATATTTGCCTTCTCTACATTGCTTTTTTTGTCCATGCCTATCCATTTTAATTCCTAAAGTAGGGTTTTTCCTCAATAAAAAAAATTTGTATTCAATTACAAATTATAGTGAGGTTGCAGGTGGTTTGGACATCCATAAAATCCTGTGCAGAGTCTGTACCCCCTCTTCTCTCCACTGTGTGTCAGGCACTTTCTCCCTGCAGAGCTCTTGTCTGAGGACAGTGGCATTAGAACCCAGTGGAGTTGTGCCTAGCTCTCTGCGTGGCCACCCTGCCTTATGCAATGCCACCAGACCCCATGTGCTGCAGACCATTTCTTCTAAACCAGAGTTTTCAGCACATTTGATCTGTCTCATTCTCCTTTCTCCTTTCAGAGAAGTCATGCAGACATGAGATAATCTTCAAAGAAGTCCACTTCCTTCCCCTCTGAGAAGCCTTGGATTACCTCATCCCCCAAGCCACAGCCAGGTCCCCTCCTGTGCTCCCGCTCAGCATCATCCTATGTGGGTTCCCACCAGGATCTCACTCCCTCCTCACATGCAGCTGCATCTGCCTTCCCAGGGAGCAGATTCCTACATGGAAGCTGGGCTGATGTCCACCAGTGCTCTGTGGTGCTGCCATTGGGATCTGTGCCACCTGCCCCTCCTCTCTGGTGTCTGGGATGACCTTGGGAGCTGTGGTAGGATCGGTCCCATCTCCCTGCAGACATGCCCTGTCTATACAGCGATGGCCACAAGCCTCCATTCCCCTGATCTCTCATTTCAATCCCAGTGCTGGTGTGGGAGGCAGAGGCAACACATGGGTTCAAACTTGTGATGAGACCCAGACTCTCCTCAGACATCCCACTGCCTCTGCCTCATTTCTTCCCCTTCTGTAAAGTCTGCTGAACCCATCAAAAGCATCTCTGACACCCCCTGCTCTGGGATCCCTCCTGGATTGGTCCAGTGTGGCTTCTTCTTCCTTATATCCCATCCCATCCCATCCCAGAGTGTTTCAGTGCCTAACCCAGTGCCCTCAGTATGGCCGAGGTAGCTGGGGAGGTTGGTTTGGAGGGGACTCATTAATCACTTGCCTTTGACAATGTGGGCAAATCAATTACACTCACCCATGACCTGTCCCTGCTCAGTGACTGTGGGCTGTCTCTCCTGTTAGAAACAAACAGATGAGCACCAAACTTGATGTTCTGCCTGCATGGGAAGATGGTTTTAATTTGCTTTCAGTTCCACTGAAATCTCCTGGAAGCTCCTTGCCACGTCATGGCTCTTCCATTGAAAGCAGAACTGCTCCGCACACTTTTCCACCCGCTGCTGGATGGGTCCCAAAAATAGACGACAGAAACCCCCTTGTCCCCGGGAAGAGGCTTCTTAGAACATCTGAAATTTTTGGAAATGCAACCTGAGTGGGCGGCAAGCAGAGGATAAATGACAGCACAGCGAGAGCCAAAGCCACAGCCACCAGGCAGGGCGGCACAGAGGACGGAGGAAGAGCCACCACACAGCAACCATGCTCCCTGCAAGGACTGTCCTGCTGCTCACCCTGCTCCTCACCTTCTCCCTGCACCATGCCACAGGTAAGGAACCTCAGGGGCCCCTGGGGCTGCAGGACAGGGCTCTGAGCCCCTACTGGAGACGTCCTGTTGGGGAGGTCAGGCAGGAAACCCCAGCGGGGAGCGGGAATGGTGCTGCTGACAGGAGAAGCAACCCCCTGGTCAGGGCAGGGCAGCACATCCCAGGATGCAGGGATAGATGGAGAAAGTGCTGGGTGGTCTCAGCAAAGCCAGACTTGGGGAAAGGCTGCAGGAGCTTGGCAGAGACTCTGGCAGTTGTTCCCCAGGTCTCAGCTGGATGAGCAAATGGTTGGAGGGAGGGAGAACACGCAGTTTGGAGCCTTCCAAAACACCCTGCATGTTGTGCTCCGCCTTAGAGACTCCCAAACCTAGTCCCCAGCGGGGACCCTGACCCTGACCTTACTGTGTGCTCTGGTGGCTGCAGCAATTCAGGCTGTGAGGTGCCAGGTCCCAGGCTGTCCCACTCCTCACTGCTGTCCACATCCCAGTCTTGTGCTGGCTGTCCTGAAGGGTGACAAACCCCTGTCATAGGATGCTGCAGAAGCTGCTGAGAAGCTCCACAGCCTCCATGCTGTGTTCCAAATACTGTGGTGCCACTGTCTGGTGATGCAATTCACAACATCCCCCCCTTCCCTCCACAGCCCACTTTGCGCCCGTGGAATGCTGCTTTAAGTATGCACAGAAACCCATCCGACACCCTCAGAACTTCTACGAGACATCCAAAGACTGCCCCAAGCCTGCAGTTGTGTGAGTATCCCAGGGTTTGCTTCCCATCCCAGATCTGGAGCAGCTCCCCCATCCCCACAGACAGCTCAGTCCCAGCTAGGGGGTGGCTGTGGTAGGAAAGCAGCTCTGGAGGGTGGGAAAAGAGGGTAAAAAACAGGTTTTAGTGCTTTCTGCTCATGCCAGTGGTCTGGGAAGACTCAGACACTCGCCATCAGCCCAGGAGGGCACGGGCTGCTGGAGATGGCTCCAAGCCTCAATCCAGGATGGGGCTGCATAAAGGGAGGGGAGAAATAGTGCACAGGAAGGGAACAGCTCACGGTTCATGTTTTCACTCTTCTTCCTCACTTTCTCATTGCAGGATTGTGGCTGCCAGTGGTGATGAGATTTGTGCCGACCCTGCAAAGTCCTGGGTGAAGAAAACCATAAAACGGCTTCAAAGGGAAAAATTAAATCCATCCACCATCTGACTTGCCCATCCAGTCCTCCTGTCTCTGGAGGGAGCCCACGGTGCTGGCAGCTCTTCTCCAAAGGGTGTTGTGGCAGTGGGCAGCGTCACTGCAGGAGGAGCCATCCTGTACCCTGGCAGGATCAGGTATCACAGTGCCACGGACCAGCCAGCCACTGAGCTCCTCCTGCTGTCACTGCTCTGCCAAGATGTGCCAGTGGAGCAAATATTTATAATAAAGACTCATTGCCTCAAGTTGCTGTTTGAACTTCTTCTGATTCTCCAGCCCAAGCAGCAGATCCTACAAGGCATCCCAAGGCATGCTGCAACCAAGAAAAACCTTTGCCACAAGCCTGTATTTCTCCCGGAGCAAACTGTTCCTGGGCACAGTGTGCTTCACTGGCAATGTGATAGTGGAGCCACGCTTTGACCCACAAGTCCAGGACCCATAGGTGAGGTTACCCTCACCCCTAGGCAAGGCTGTACATCCTCAGAGTGTGCTAGTAGCCCCACGGGCTTTGCAGGTGCTCCACTTTTAAGGGGAGGGTCTGGGAAAAGATACTGGTCTACCCAATCTTTAATACCTTACTAGCTTCCAAATGTGCTGGTGGCCACTGCAAAATATCTAAGGGACATGAGAAAATGTCCACAGTGCCAGGAGGGTGAGGACACAACCTCTTCAGCTGGGCAGAGGGGTCCTGGCTGCCTGTCCCTCCACAGAGCTGGGGAATGATGGGAACAGCGTGGGATCCCAGATATTAACACCAGGCTGCTGGTCCATCTTCTAACGGGAGATATGCAAACATACATGGGAAAATCTCAGAAAGGTGAATGCAAAGAATGCGGCAAATGATCATCAGCCTAAAGCTCCATCTTTGTCTTATGCTCATGGTTTATACTCATGCAGAGCTGTATTTTCTAGGACACTGAATGGCACAGGAAAAACATCCCTAATGACATTTTTTCCCATAAGCCATAAGCACCATGGGATGAAGCAGTGGTGGAAAGGAAAGCTGAAGCAGAATCAGATGCTGGGGGACAAACACCTTGTGGACTGTGGATGCCCTGTCAGAGGGGCCACGAGTGGCCTTCCCCAGTGAGCAGAGACTGACAAAGCACACGGCTCCACACTGGCTCTTGCACATGGATGTGTATTTTAATAAAAATAATTCTGTCAATATACAGCAGAATGTTGGTTTCTTTACCATATTTCCAGTATATTTTCATAGGCTTCTTCTCAGTTAAAATCCACCCCCCAACCCCCTTCTTTTGAAGTTTTCATGCGAAGCGTCAGATAACTTAATTCACAAATACTAAGCTTAGACTGAACCAATGTGCACAGTTTGTGTAATGTCCATGTAGCCAATGTTGTACCAAAGGGGTGACACTCCCTCCCGAAGGCGATGAGAAGCCTGGAGTGGCACAGGGAGCTGTGCCCAGCGGCAGCCGCTTCTCCAGGACTGCCAGGAAACCTGTGGAGACCTCACACCCTGTGCTCCAGCTGAGCATTTCATACCTGAGTTTTAAGCAACCAGCAGGAGAGAAGAGTTCACTGTGTGCTGGGCAGGTCCTGGGGCTTGCACTGCTGTATGCGAGAGTTTCAGGGGCTGCAACCTCCTCCTGCCTCCCCTGCTGCATAGGCAGGACCGAGAGACACAATCCCAATCCAACGCTGGTGCAGAGTCCTTGGTCTGGAAGTCACCGTACTTGTGTTTTTCAAATTATCTTTAAAATTCAGATTATCCCCAGAGCTGCTGCTGCTTCTCCTGTCTCCAAATTTGAGCCTGGGAGAAGCCCAACCTACAAAAATCCCTCTGTGCTCCCTTCTGGAGGAAGGATGCAGTAAAGTCCTCCCGAGCAAAAAGGTCCTAGCACACATCTCGACCCAAGTGGAGTGACAAGAGAAAAGGTGTCTGCCTGGCCAGGGACGTTCAGCAAGGAGCAGAGGTTTGCATGGGCTCCAGGAATGTTTCTGTGGTGATGCTTCTGAGTGTAAATTCCACAAGGGACTTGTGGGCTTCCTGTGAGCAGGAGTTAAGCCTCCCTCTTGCAAATAAAAGAGCTGGCAGGACACGCGCTCCTCAAGCCTGGATGATCCCCTGGTTTGCTGGGCACTGCTACAGCTCAAGTTGCAGCCTCTGAGCTCTGGTTTAGGTTGTGGGGAGAGGGACAGACACGCCAGGTTCACTCATCCATCACCTGCCACCTCTTGCTGCAGGGACGGATGGTTGGGAGCAGCTTGTGCTGCCTATGGGAGAGGCCTCCAGGCTCTCACCTCCTCCCTTTTCCTCCCAAATCTGCTGTAGTCCCCCCACACAGTCTCAGCAATGCTTCCTTCAACGCTCTGCCCTACACAGAGGATGGGACAAGGCTCCCAGCCAGCTCTGGCTCTAAGAATTGCTGTACTGCAGTTTCCTCCATCACTCATGACTCTGGGGCAGAAGGGTCCCAGCAGCACCCAACACGTCCCCCGGCATGTCCCCAAGTCCTTCTGCAGAAAACACTTTGATACAGCTCGAGATCAAACACTTGCTCTCTACAAGAGACCTACACTTTCCCTAACCACCACTCAGGCTGCTCTCACACCTGCAAGGAAGGAAGGAAGAAGCTCCTTCTGCAAAGGGAACTCCTGGGTGGGCCAGAACTGCCTTTTCAAGGAACATGTTCCTTCTCCCAGGCTGTGCCCAGCTCCACGGGGCCTCACTGCATCCAGGACTGGAGCCTGAGGGACCTCCCTCTCCACCTGCTGCCACGGCACAGTTCAAACCTGCACTGCTTTTTCATGGGAAGAACTTCCTGATGCCATGCTGTGCACCACACAGCTTTGTGGCACTTATACACTGCTCTACAGCCTTGCTGCCACAGGTCACCTTCTCAATCAACCCCACTACAGCAGAACTCTGAAACTCGTGTCTAAGCAACATGTGCTACGTATTAACACCAACGGGTATCAAAGCACAGCTGCAATCCAGCCTGGTTTGCTTAGTTGAAGGAGGAGATGGTTCATCATCCCTGATACCCCAGGTGGAAAATGATATATTCAATCCCCAGAACTAATTCCAGCAGCTCTGGTTGCTCCAGTTATTCAAGGCAGCCTCAGGAACAAACCTATTTAAAGAATGGTAAAGATGCCTTAATAAAACGTACAAGGACAAAGCTTGAGGACAAATTGAGATGTCACTGTAAAACAACAGAAGGATGGATATGGTAAGATCCTAGGTGTAGGTAACCATGAGGGATGATTCTCCCAGAGGGGCCCATTCTCTGTGCCAGCCACAGCTGCACCTCCCTGGTGTCCAAATCCAGTCGGCAGCAGCACAGCAAGGACCCACCAGGATGTTGGACATAAAAACAGGCAGTAGCACCCATCTTTCACCACGCATCTTTCACGAGCTCCAGCTGTGGTTCACATGGGGCTGAGGGAGAGCATCCACTGGACAACCTACTCTTAACAGCTGGATGCTGCATATTGTCCAGTGCTTCACTGGGAGTCCCTCTCCATTCTGCTGACCACGCACAAGAGCTCAATTCCTAACAGACTCCAAAACAATGGCAGAAGTGCTGCAGCCAGCCCAGCTGCAGGCTGACAGGACCCTATATAGTGGCAAAAAGGGACTGTCACATGTGGGCCTACTCCTTTAGGCTAGCAGGGCAGAACAAACCAACGAAGGGCAGTTGGAGTTGCCATGTCAATGTTTGACACAGACAAGAGCGACAGAGCAGCTCCCACAGCACCCAGCACTGCAGATACCACTGTGGTCATGCAGCTGGGAGAATCCGGGGATTGTGGGAGGCAGAGAAGCAAGAAGGGATTGCTAGTAGCAGTAAGTTTTCCCAAAACCAGCTGGCTCTGGCAGCACATTGAAGGATGCACAGGAAATAAGACTGCTGCCCTCCCTGCTCATAGGAGAGCCTGACTGAAAGCTCTCTCAACCCTCTAAGTCTTGAATTAGCTTTGGTTAAATATCTGCTAGAGTGGGCTCATGGAGCAGCAAGAGGAATCATCAGAACCAAGATGGTTCCAAGAGGAACAAGAGGAACCAGATTTGGCTCCCCTGGTACAGGACAGATATCCACAAAGTGGAATGCATCCAGCAGAGCTGCCTAAGATGGTCACAGGTGGGAGTACCAGGTGTATGAGTTGGATACTGCCCCAAGGAACACTTATCCCAGTTACTCCAGTGCATCTCAATCCAAAGTTCTCCCAAATGTATTCTTGATGCTGTCACTCACTGCTTTGTGGGGGCAGCATGAACCTTTGTCCATGGGGAGAGAAGCAAGCCTGGTGATGTAATGCAGCTACAAGAAGCTCTCTCCACAGAGCCCCCAAAGGACACTTCAACCACGGCTCCAGGTCTGGAGTTCTCAAAATGCTCCTCTCAAAAGGCCACTTAACAGGCAGGACATTGGACTCAAACCCAAAGCCCAGGATGTGCAGGGCTGCAGTTCCTGAAACCATCCCTGAAATCAGGTTCCACCAGGCCCCTGTGAAATGTTTTCCTTCTGCAAGACTTTTGCTGCAGTGCTGAATGTGAGGAAGGTAAGTGGGGTGTCCAGAGCACAGAGCTGGAGTGTGTTTGCTGTCTCTAGATCACAGCTCTTCAGTGGTGCCTCTGGACTAACCAGGGGAGAGCTGAGACCCTCTGAGTGTGCAGCCACAGCAGAGCTGGAAGAGGTTTAGTTGTCACAGCAGTGGCATTTCCCAGGTCCCAGAAGGGATGCATAGCTGGAGAGCCTCTCCTGGGGCTGAGGAATGCTGCTTGTGCAGGGTCCAGCTGAGCTTTGGAAAACCTTCTAGGATCTAAAGCCAGCCTAGCAGAGAGCAACTTTTGTGTCTGGTATAGGTGGTCTGATACAGGACTTCCACCACATGTGATGGAAATCCTATATCTAGTGCCATTGGCACAACAACACGGGGCCGAAGCTGAGTCCTTGTCCCCTCACCCAGAAATCGGAAACCAGCAGCTTCTCCTACAGGCTCCACAGTCATTTACATGGCTTTACTGAAGGACTCTTGGAAGCAGTGACCAGGTTGCTTGAGGCACTTGGAATAACAAATCCCAAATCATTTTTATAAAAGTAATTTTTGAATTGCCATGTAGGCTCTGGTTAGGTGTACAGCAACATTCAAAGTTAAAGACCCCAATCCACTTTAGCTCCGTTTTCAAAAACTACTGCAATAATCCAAACCAAGTTTCAGCTGACATGAACCATCAAAGAGCAGCCAGGGAGATTTAAAGGCAACAGGCTGTGAAATACAACCTGGGAAAACCACATCAGAAATCCCATCTAGAAATCAGGGCTAGGTTGAGGCCTACACCCCACCACACACGACAAAGACACCTATCTTCCCCATACTGAGTCATGGCCACATTAGTCAGAATTTGAGTACAAGAAGCAGAAAACATTAGTGAAACCACCAGAACACTTGAAATAAATTTAAAAAACCCAAAAAAACATCCACCGCACATTTCTTGGCACCAAAATAACCAGGTACCTGGGAACATCTCTTGTTGGTTTTTTTGTAGTGAAACCAAAATAAAAAAAATGCTCTAGGACAGTCAGCAAAGCTTTACTGAGAGACCAAATGGAGCATTAATATGACACATGATGAAGGCTTAAAGAAACCACAAAGAGAAGGAACTAAAAAAACCTCAGAAAGAGACAAAGATAGTGTTGCTACAAAGATGAGGGAGATCGACTGCAGCCAGACTGCCTCAAGGAAAGCGGTGACCAACAGCAGAGGAAGTCGCTGAACGGGGGAAGGCAAAGCAAAGTCCTGGAGTATTTCAGTCCCAGGACCTACAATAAGCGCAGAAGTGTGCTGTCAGCCTGAGTCTAAGGAATGGAAAGCCTGCAGGAGAATCCCACCAGACGAAGTTCATATGCTGCCTTGGCACGTCTGGGATCAGAGCTTTGGGAAGGAAGCCTGCCCACTGAGTTATCTCTGCACTTGCAGCAAGGTAAGGACTGCAGGCTGGGCTAAGATGCATCAGCAGAGTTGAAAATCAACAGAGGAGCTTCCAGACACATGAGCTGTTCCCCAGAGCTGAAACAGAAGCCCCAGACTGGCAAGGTAAATTCTGCTTGGTGCAGCTCTCTGCCTCTGTCTCTGTCTCCCTGGAAGAAAGGTTGTGGTAGAGCTCCCTCTGCTTTTTGCAGCTACATCAGTGATCTGATAAAAATACCTCCTCCATCTCTGAACTTCCTGTTGCCTTTTTTCTTAGACCAGCACAGTTTTAGCACTGCCCCTACAAACTGCACACCTTCACCAAAGGCAGGGATAGTGTTCCCAACCACTTAAACACCATCTGCACATTCACTGCCGCAGTCTGCCCTGGCACCTGTCCCTCTGCTCTACCTTGATTTCTGACCTCATGTGTCAGCTGCAAATCCAGCCTGCAAATCCAGCAAATCCTTAAGGCTTTGGGCTACTGCTACTTTCCTTCTCAGTGGCACACAAGCTCTCTTGCTGCCTGAAGTGCTGGCACAGGCTAAACTCCATTTTAGGGACAAACCTCAACAAAACCTGTTCATCTTTCAATGACCTTCAAAAAAAAAAAAAATTGTGAACAGCAGTAAAATTCAGATTTGGTTTGAGCTCGGGTCCTCCTTGGGGCTACTACAATTCATTTGGTGCAGAATTCCAACTCTTCCTGTGCAGCCAGGCTGAACTTGCCATCTCCTAATGGTACAGCAGAGGATGGAAAGCACATGGTGCTGCCAAGCAGCCTCACCAGGTAACAGAACATGCTCAGAAACACTCACAGGTGGTTTAAATGCTTGGTAGCACTCAAGTCCCTGGGCCTGACACACAGCATGGACACATCAGTCCATTTTACTCGGAGGTTACTCACCCACAGATCTTCGCTGGTCTGTTTTGGGCCTGAAACTTTAATAATTCTCTTAGTAATCCTTAAAAGAAACATTGCTGCTCCTTTCTGAATGGCCCAGGCCCAACAAAGCTGGTTCTGACCCTGACCTGCAACCTGACCTCAGCAGGGACCCACTATGAGGAGGAGCACAGCTCAGCCCACGTTTCTCAAGACACTTCCAAAATTTAGGTCAGTGTTAGGGGGATGGGAGAGGGCAGGAAATACTGTTATTACTGAGTTAGTGGCAGAGTGCACTCTCCCACGGAGAAAAAGGGGGATTTGTTATTTAATTAAAAACTGTCAGTCCATCAGGGCAGCACCCACAGATGTTTCTGGCCAACTCACATGACCTGGTTCTACCCATACAGTGGCAGATAACTTCATATTCACCAGTCCTGTCCCTCCACTGTTCAGAGAGCTGGATTTAACTCTTTCTCAGGCCTGTGAGGCATTTCTACAGCACAACCACTAACGCAGGCAACGTCAATCTTCTACTCTTCCCACTCACAAAGCCAAGATTGAGAGCCTGGGGCTCTGAAGACAGGCACCATGAAGGACGAGACTCCTCCAATTCCCATCATTACTGTGTGACAGGACCTGCCTCACTTGGTCTCCTGAGGGGTTGTATGATGTGTGTGGCTGGGATCGAGTCTGTGGACAATAAATACATCAATGACTTTGTGGAGGTGGAAGAGACCTTTTTAATAAACATGATTCAAATAAAATAAAAAAAAAATCCCTCTGAACTGCCACTGTGAGAAGAGTTCGGATTACTAGCACGGATGATGCTGTATGTGCACGATGGCGGGAGAAGGGAAGAAAAGAACAAGCTGTCACCAACTTGATGAGCTTCCTCAGTAATTCAGCATAAACCAGCTCAGCAAAACTCTCCAGATAAAATATTGGTGGAACCATGAGAAACAACTCAAATCAAAACAGAGAAAAATCCCTACATCAGAAGGTGCTACATTAGAATAACCAGCGAAATACTGAGTGCCGCTGGAGCCGCAGCAATGGCAGGGAGACAGGTCAGATCTGCCAGTCTTCCTGGGGTCAGGAATAGCCACACAGTGAGGGACTCACTCAATCCTTGTACAGGCAGTGTGTGTGTGCTAGAGGGGTGTTGGTGGCAGGGAGGTCAGGCTATCGAACGAGGTGGTGGTGCAGAGTGGCAGCAACGGAGGGTGAAGGGCAGCACTCCACGATGTCCGCTCCAGCCCCTTTGGTGGTCAGTGCAAATAATCGTCTACTCTGGCAAAGGAGCAGGAGCCCAGGCCCACGCGAGCCATGAGCCGCAAACACTCCGAGGCCTGGCCCAGGGCGAGCATCAGCGGGGGCTGCTTTGGCAGGTTCTGAGATTCTGTGGGGGCAAACAAAGAGAGCTATTTAGAAAATGTGTCCTGGCTGTGTGTTGGCTCACCTGCACTCAGGCCTCTCTTCAGCCCAGCTGGGCACCAAGCCCAGATCCCTGGCAGAAGGTGCTGGCTCTGGAAGGAAGCTACTCCTGAGTGCTGCCAGCTCTGTGCTGCTGCTGCTCCACACACCTCATCACCCATTACACATCCCACAGCTCAGCAGGACCTTTGAGAATGTGCTGCTGTGAAGGCCAGAGCAACTAAAAGGCAACGAAGCTCTTGTTGCTGCTGTCTGCCAGAAAACCCTAAAAACATGGAAGAATAAGGAAAGGTAGGAGAAACTGGCCCCAGGTGAGAGGCAACCTCTCCATCTCTCCCACTTGTGCAAGGCTGCATAGCAGCCCAAGCTCTGAACAAACTCACTCCCTCATCACCACGTTCTTACAGATATGTTTCCTGTGCAAGCATGAGGGAACCCCCAGCTGAGCTAGAAAAAGTGTCCTGTAACCTGTGTGATGAAGCATGTCAACACCACATCTCCCTGGTGACAGCCCTCAGCAACTTATTGCTCCTCAAGCATTGGACAAACTACTGCTGACTGTCAGGGGAAGGGACTCTCCTTCCCAAAACAGGTAATTTCTGTTCCTCAGTCAGAACAGGAGACCTCATGGGTCTGTCCATTAAACTGTTTCCTCCCCCAGAACACAATCTCTGAATTTCCTTCTGGCACACTCAGAGTGAGATGCACAGACCCCATAGGAAATCTGCCTGGGCGCAGTGAGCCAGACTTCACAGAGGAGCCAAGTATGGGTTTCTGAGACGCAGAAGTTGTCCAGTGGACAGACAGTATTTGACCCCTGTGGATGGACTGAGCTAACCTAGACTGGGGAGTGTCCTGCAAAGTTACCTGAGCAGTGACACAGTGTGGGCATGGTCTGGTGACAGGATCAAGGGCCCTGCCTAGAACAAATCAATCCCTTTCTTGCAAATTGGTGTCAGGCCAGAACCTCATTATTTCTCCACCATGGGTCTTTCTGAAGCTGAAGATGCCAGGAGGATCTGTAATGACACAGCAGCTCACTGATGGCAGCACACCAGGTTCAAGACAAGGGAACAAACAACAACAAGCTGTTGGGCCATGGAATATGCTTGTCTAAGGAAAATGGAAGAACAGCCATAAATGCTCAGCTCTGAGGACAGATAGGAGAGCAACAGAATGCTGAAACCTGGATCTAACCATGACCCATCCTGCTGGCATGAAGAGCAAAGCTCATCAGAAGCAGGCGAGCTGCCTTGCCAGCTGAAGAAAATGAACCTATAGTGAGATCTCTCAGCACAGTTAAGTCCGTAAGGGAAAGAGCAACAGGGCTTGTCTGATTCCGACACTAGGCTGCAGGCAGCCAGGATCTCTGGGCTCTAGCAGGCACAGCAACGATGGGAACACACTGAGGAACACTTTGCATGTTCAGCACAAACTCAAAGGTAACTGGAATTATGCTTCTGCCATGCTTTAGAGCCAACACTATGGAAAACAGCTTCACTTATGAGATGCTGCAACACAGCAACTGCATTCCTTTCTAGAAAGTAGGGTGATACCAGGGCTAAACTCTGCTAATCCATACAGCATGGAAAAGAGCCCTGATAAAGCTCACAAAATGATTCAGATGGGTTCAAAGCATGAAGGGAGAGGGGGCAGGAAATACACTAAAGAGATCTTGGCTTTTTCAGTAAGCAGGAGAGGAAAATCCTGAGGAGCATCCTTAGGAGCACCACTGAGGAAAATGCAAGGAAGGGAGTCAAAAGGAGATTGTATCAGGGGCATCTGTTCTCTGCAAGCTTCCCTCCTACTCCCCTTCCTGTGTTTCTGCCCTGACAGTCCCGACCAACAGAAACAAAGGCTAAAGCTAAACACAAGCATTTCTCAACTTTCCCTAACACTCCTAGGCTTGCCTGGCACAGGACAGCCCTTGAGGGCAGGTATGTCTGGGGGACCACTACCACAGGAACCAGATCTTACCCAAAATAGCACTATTGAGAGCAGCACACACAGGTTCCCTCTGGATCGGGTCCAGCTGTTGGCCAACAGGGCAGTTCCAGGGGTCTGAGTAAGCTAACAAGCTAAAGGCATCCTGTGAGAGAACAAAAAGGCACAGTGAGGTCAGGCAGTGCTGCAAACACACAGGAAAACCACGAAGTCCAGCCAGGGCACCTCCTGCCATCACCACAGTGACAGGTGCCTACCTCCTGAAAAGAAATAGCCCTTTTCTCTTTGTTAGCAAAGGACCACACTGGGCCATCAAGACAGTGGACTAAAGAGAGTGCCCCCTTCACCTGGCAACGAAGCCAGCACAGGAAGGAAGGAGTGTCACCTGGAGAGAACAAGAGCATGCATTTGCTCCAGGAAGGCAGGCAGGAGCTGCGTTTCTTCTCTCCTATGCTGGGAATTGAGTGTAGAAGCTCTACATTCATGCTTTGATCTCTGATCCTCAGGTGGGTCCCTTCTTGCTCAGCAGGTGCAGAAGTGGGGGCTACTCAGGTGTCTGCAAGGGAACCCACAACCCCAGATCTGGCCCAGAGAACTGCTGCCATGCAGCACAAGGCCCAGGCTTACCTGAAGCATCTTTTTGTGCATGGTATTCTTCCCATATTCTCTGCAAAGCTGCTCGCTCAGGATCTGCAGCTCCCGTCCAAACTGGATCATTCTCTCTGTGGCAGCGTGGTTCCCTCCACAGAGCTGCCTCTGGGGGCAGCTGTCTTCTAGAGGAAAAGCAGTGGAGAAGGAACAATCATCTTGCAGTCCCCACCAATGCCCACTGTGTGTCATGATAGCCACAAACTCCCTCCCCTTCTGGAGCAGGTAGCTGATCCCTGCTCCAGGTTTACTCCAGTGGAAGCTTTCTGTGATCTCTGCACTACAATAGCCAGCAGTGAGTTTGTCATAGTGCTTGTTGGGTATAGGGAAGGTGTGAGCTCTGTTTAATGCCTGAAGACTACCCAGAAATCAAGTCTCCTGATAAAATCCTGGGAGCCTGCAACTCCAGCTGTGTTACCCTTTCATGTGTGTAACAGAGCATATAAAATCCTGAAACTCTTGGTCTGACAAATCCTGGACTCAGAAAACTTTCAGTCAGAGATACCAACACCACCAGTTTCCCAGTATTCGTGGCCACAAAACCCACTATAACTGGAGGAATCAGTTTCAGAGGTAGTGCAGCTGATTTATCTGCTCCCTCCTGGCTAAAGCACCCACAAACAAAGACAGTCGTGGCTGACCAGCTGTGCTGAGGCCACTCTGCAGCTGGATATCACCAGCCCGGCACAGCCCAGCTCAGCTCCTCAGCAGGCACTTCCTCCAGGACTGCTCTGAGCTCAACTTCATGACCAGCATGGAACAAACATTTGACTCCTACTGCTTTGCCTGCTCCAAAAAAATCACCAGCACTGCTGTGAGTCTAAGAAAAGCTAGACCCAGTTTTAGTTCCAGGACAGATTCATTTTCCCAATGAAGCAGGCACTTCATTCACTGGGTAGGGAAAGAAGACCACAGTATATGTTTTTTCCCCACAATCCAATCACAGTTTAAACTCTTGACACCAGCTCTTTCTACCTCCCTTTACCCCTCCTGCCTCTGAGGCCCTACCCATGCTGGATTCATCCGTCTGCAGGATCTCTTCGTGTTTGTAGGTGCCATTCATTATCCTGGTGGAAGAATTTTCCAGGACTCCATTGGGGTAATGCTCAGCCTCCATTTCCATCTCACTGTCACTGGGGTGAAAGGAGGGAAGAGGTCAGATGTCTAAATGAAAAACGGAAGAAATGAAAAGCTTATGTGCCAAACAGTGCCCAGCAATGGCCAGCACACCAGAAAAGGTGCCAGCTGGACTACAGGGAGCCAGATGATCTAAGTCAGTGCAGCAAAAATCGTTGCAGGCTTCTGAAACAAGTTTCTGTTCCTTAAGTGCCTGTCATAATTCCAGGTGCAGAGTGCTCTGCATTTTCCCTTCAGGAAGTGGTCATCTCTGGGATAGCAAACAGCAGCCAGGTAACAGATAACACACTCAAAGACTGCACAGGAGGGGAATCTTGGCTATGATACACCCTCAGTCCTTGCAAACAGTGCAAGGACTCAATACTGAGCACTCAAATGTTAAAGACAGCAAGCTGATTGTTGATTAACTGAAATGACAAAAAAAACCTTACTGGAACGTGGGCTCTACATTTTAAAAAAATGAATGACAAATCCAGCATCTCATTAAATGATTCTGGTAAATTGAGTCTGAACAAGTGTTTCTCACTCAGTTATGTGCTGGGTGGCTCTCCGGAGGTCATAACTGAGCCTACAAACTGCCCTGCAAGCTGTGCTCAGCGCAGCACTCAAAGGATGAGTGCCAGCTGCAATTAGCAAGAGATTCTTTTAATCACAATGACACCCTCTGCTCTAGCGGGGCCTCAGACAGCCCTGCAATACCAGTGTGGAGAGTGAGCCCAAAGGAAGCTCAGTTTTCACAACGGCTCACTCTGCTCCACACTCCAGCAAAGGCTGCAGTGACTGCACTGTGCTGCTGGATCACCTGTGGCTCCTCAGAGAAGGGAGGTTCAATCTGACCTGCTGTCACAGCATCAAATTACTGCTGGCTCAGTAGTAAGGAACCTGTACGGAACAGGGCAACAGGTAGCCCAAGGGAATTACACAAGAGAGCAATACACCAAGCCAGTAGAGGCCTGAGCTGCTGTCTCACCCAGCACAGGGCAGGAAAGCTGCTCAGCAGGAGCAAGTGACTGGCTGAGGGAGCAGAAACACCACCAAGCTCACTGGGAAAGCTTCTGGGCACACTATCACATTGGGAACCAAAGGCATCAGTGTAATGGGACAGCTTGACGCCTGAAACAAGAACATCATAATATTCCTTATGAGATGAGCCTCCAAGCCTGAGCCAGAGCAGGAGCCAGAATAGGTTCATGTCTGCTAGTAATAGCAGTGACCCTGTAGATAACAATATTGTTCAAAAGGCCAGGACAGATGCCCTTCTGCGTCCTTAGAAAGCAGACTGAGCCTTTTCCCACCATCCCACTTCCCCTCAGGTGTCTCCAGAGGAAAAACAATACCTGGTTTCTTGATTACTCGTACTACTGTGCTGCTGAGATTTGGTAGAATCTGTAGAATTGGACTCAGAGTAGTTCACAGATGAAGGGGAAGAGGAGGAGGAAGATGAAGATGATGAACTCAGTGTTGGGTATTTACTGTGACTTTGTTTGCTTTTTGTGGACATGACTCCATTGCTACAGGTTGGACTATCTGCTCCTGAAAGCCAAGAAGAAAGTAAAATGAGACCAGACCAACAATATCACTCTGTTGTGAAGCCAGCAATTTAGCAACACAGCAGGCCCCAGAGGAAGACGGCAAAATAAGACTGCAGATCTTAAATTATAGTTTATCATTCTTAAATTCAGTGAGGTTTAGAGAAGACACGCATGAATATGAAAGGAACCCCACTGCTCACCAGCAACATCTGAGCTTCATAAAGTTCTAAAAATGGGCTGTAAATTAGAGATTGGCAGAAACCATTCACAAGTACAGAAATTACTGTTGAAAGCAGAACTGCCCAGGCTTTCCACAACCTATCTGAAGTTAGGGATGTACTTGATTCACACAACACTCAGCAAATAACAGCAATCCTCTTAATGAGCACAAGCTAACCTTCCTTGTTCAGAAGAGAAATCACTGAGAGTCAGGTTTGAAATTTCACCTGCTCTTCCACAAAAGGTGCTTATCAAGCTGCAGAACACACTGACACAGGACAAAAATGTTTATTCATTACCACAAGTTTATATGGCATCAGAACTTACAGGCACTCAAATATTTTACAAAAACCTCACTATGGGCTTGTCTTCTTCACACATTCTTCCCTAGGCAACCAATACTGATCACAGGACCTTGGCTAAATGATGTGACCTGGCATGGGTGTTCCTCCAGAAATGATGGTGGTGTATCCAAATTGATCAGCTGATCCCACAATTATGTTTATAGCAGGGAATGTATTTCTATTTTCTATCACAGCAAAACAAAGATTCAAATGGACTGTTTTGTGCATTTTAATGACAGAGCAGTCTGTTCACAAAAGTTCTGCTTCATATCTGAAATATACTCTGAAGAAATTACCACTCTTTTGAAAGAACAACGTCTGACAGAGAACTGTGGAAGGTGATGTCCATGTGTAGAGACAAATATATCTATAAATGCTGCCTTGCATTGCAGTTGCAGATGTAGACATGGATATTACCAAGAGCTTTTACGGACTGATGGGATAATTCTGACTATCTAGTCAAAGAAACACAGCCAGGGCTTCTCACAACACAGCAGAGGAAAACAAAGATACTGGCTTGGAAAAGTGAGTGACAGCTTGGAGGTATTCAAGTAATTGTCTTCCTTTTCCTTAAATATTTGCCTGTCCATGGTTCGTCACATGCGGCAGTGGGAATACTAACCCAAAACACACTCAGATGGCTGTGAGCAGCTCACAACTCAGTGGAGCAGCTCAGCCTGTTTCCAAGGGCTCTGCAGGTCATTTTTCCTGGCTCACTCCATCTCCAAAGCTGTAGTCAGTAATTACCTACGGAAGATATCTTAGCTGTCCTCATTTATCTTGTTCTTTCCACTTCAAGTCCTGAAATTTAATTTCCCAAACTCCAAAGAGTTGATGCTCCAGAGCTGGGTTTTGCTGGAACAGAACTGTTCCCTTCTCACATGTTGACAGCTTGCAAGGTAAAGTCCATGGGGTAGGGAGACGCTTTTGTGCAATGTATCCCCCTGACCTTTTGCTCCATTGGCAATGCAGCTTCTGCTGAGTTCTTTCTGGAAAGCAATTATTTTGCAGACTCCAAGGTACAGAAAATAGGCTTTGCTTTCCAGATCTCCTCTCAGCTCTCCATCAGTGAAACACTGAGTCACAAGTGGCTGCAGTAGAAGACTGCCTTCAAAAACTTCTTTATTCTGAAATAAACCTGCTCTGCAGACAATTGTGGAAAATAACTAATACAAAGCCAATTCTGTGACAGTGTAGAGATACCCATGGTAACAGAACATCCCCTCAGCTGGGGAAGGAAAGGAAAGGAGCATTTCAGAGAATAACACATGGAAAGCAGCAGGTAATGTTATACAGAACCAAGCCCACCTCTGACATCTGCTCTGCTCACCTGGGACGCAGGACGCACTTACCAGTACTGTGAACGTGTGAGTTGCTTGATCCATGTCTAGGACTTAAGCTGGGGGAGCCGGGGTAGCTGTCCTGGGATCTGGGGCTGCGGGCACTGAAACAACGCACTTCACTGTCGGTGCCATTCACCATTTCCACAAACTGCCGGCACCTGGTTTCACGAGAGGCAAGAGGGACAAAAGGGTACGTGACAGCCAGGATGCTCTGCACTGAGCCAGCCTTAGGTCCTGAGTGGGGAAGTCCTAGAAACTTTCAAAAAGGCATTTCAGACTCCTGATGTTTTTGTATTGTGAGTGCTCTGATGATGCTAAAGAGGAAGGAGTTCAGAGCTGCACTTTCAATGCTAATGGATGTCAAGACATTCCCAAAAAAGCAAGTTTAATTCCACTGTGCTAAGAAAAAACTGTTCCTTTACAGCTTTCACCTCCAGCTTCTCTGCAGGTACTCCAAAATTCAGTTGTGTAGGGTTTTTTTCAGGAAGATACTAAATCTGTCAAACACCATCATTCCTTCACTACTCCATCAACCTAAAAATACCGGTGGCCAATGGAAAATAGAGAAGGAAAAGTAAAAAATGCAATATCCACAGTGACAGTGATGACAGCTCCTCATTTAGCTTTACTGGGAATTGTCCTCATATGTCTCAGATGTCTGGGGAGAGCCACTCTGTACAGCTGGGAGAACTGTGACACTTTTTGCTTTGGCCTCTACCCCAGACAACCTTCTCCATACATCTGCCTTTCTAGGAAGCTTCACAGTGACTGCCACTGATCCAGCGCTGCAAGAACTCCACACCACCAGTAAAGAAACTCCTCTGAATGAATTTCTGGCAGCCAGCAGAACTAAAATGGACCCACCTATGCCTGACCTCATGAGGCAAAGCCATACTGGGTCGGAGCAGCAACAAAAGGGCTATATTTACATTGCAATAAGCCCTGTGCAAAGGACTCCCAAAGGGATCTCAAACAGTTTGAATTCAGAGCAAGGTGTGCAGCCAGACTGGATGGCTGGACAGGCTCTTCTTCCCTCCTTCATTTACACATCAGCTTTAGGGGGCATAAAGCTTTTCATACTTACTTTAACATGAAGAGCAGGTTGGGGTTATGTTCTAGGAGACCAGGATAGAGCTGCTGGGTGGCTTCTATAGCCTCTCCCACTCTGCCTGCTAATACTAGCTTCTGTATTCCTGAAAGCAAAAGGAGACCTAGTGACACACAGGACCAGCCCACAGGAACAGCCAGAAGAGCTGTCTCATACATTCCACCCAGCTCCCCACTACCACCTCACACAAGGGCTTGAGAGAATTGGGGACCACATTTGGTTTATCATGGATTAGGGTGAGGAAAACCCTGAGAACAAGAGGAAAAACCCACCAAGAGCAGAAGGATCTGAAGGATGAAGTAGGTGGGTTGGGATGGGGTGCTAATTTAGTCACAGAGCTCTGCAGCGATAGAAAGGAAAGCAGGACACACCAGCTGGAGGGAAACAAGGAGGTTCCTGGGGAAAGGACAATTTCAGAGGGCAAGTTCCTAAGTCACCCTCATACTACATTCTCTGGCTGGTTCATGCTTGGAAGCGTATGCACAGTTGAGCAAGACAAAAATGGAGTATTCTCAGAGGGTCTGGGGGCTTAAACCACAGCACAGTACTGCTTCCACAATACCCCTAGCCCTAAGCCGAAGTAATTATGTCAACAAAACTGTGTTCCTGCAAGTCAACCTCAATGTATTCCCAGAGAAGTAATGCTACAATGAGCCAGACTAGCACTGACAAACAGCTATTGACTAAGCTAGAAACAGCTCAATGAGTTGTACACTTCTAGGAGGTGCAGAGACATAAGGCAGATGATACTTATGGTCAGTGTTCATGTCATATGTATGTTGCTTCAGTGGGTCAGAAGACACAAGTGCAAGACTCAAATCAAGACTACTGAATGCTCAGAGAAGCTGCTGATATACAGCGACTCACATCTTTTTTTCCTAAGTGTACTTAAAGATAAAAATTAAATGTACTTAAAACTGCATTGTTTTTCCAGCACTCCTTATAAACAGCAGAGGGAAGGTCTGGAATGGCCTGTGAGGTGCCTTGCAAGCAGAGCTTCTGATAACAACAGGCTGCAGCTTTCACAAAGTGTGAGCAGTTGGAAGCCCAGCCTGGTAAATCTTCATTAACAATCCCAGTAACAAACTGCAATGACTTGTCTTGTCTCCCACTTCCCAGCGTCTATCTGGTTGTTATCGTAGTTGAAATCTGGAACCAAAGCCGTGGCTCTCACACCAACACAGGAGCTCTCATTTCACTCTCTTGCATGTCCATTTTCTTGTCTCGCTGCTTTCGACAGCTCTACTTTGCCTTGTTTGGCAACTCTCACAGATGTCATTCCCTTTTATATTTCCCCCTCTTTTTGTTTTTCCATCTGTGTTTTCCTCACACCTTTTATTCAAGCCCCAACTTCAGGGCTCTGTATTCCTTCCCTCCATCTGCCTTGTCACCTGTCCTCAGGCAAACAAGCCTGCACCGTCTCGCGTGCCTCCCGTCAGGCTCTGCCAGTTAAACCTACACCAATGGGAACACTGGCTGGGGTCAGGGTTGCATAATGCATGACCTGGAAAGCACAAAGCCCATCAGCACTAACAGGCAGCAACTGCAAGTTATTTAAAAGCAGAGTCCCCAAATGAACCTGAATGCTGGCTAAGCACATGCAATGTATGGAGAGCGAGCCACAAAGGGGCACAATGCTCTGATACGTAACAGTCATACGAGAAACAGTTCACAAAGGGAAGGGAAATGTACAGGGATGTGGACTGTATTCAACAGCCAGAAGAATACAGAAAATACACCAATGTTCTGCCACTCTGCAGGCTGAGTCTGTCAACAGAAAAGCTTAAAAAAAGGTACAGCGGGAGAAAGCTGCAAGCCTTAGTCTGCAGGACCAAAAGCGCTGACAGCCCTACCAACCGAGAAATGAGACACTTGGGGGCAAACAGCAGCAACCAAAACAGACACTGAATACCAGTTCTTCACCCAGTGTGAGCTAAACATGTTGGCTGTGAATCTAAAAACCCCTCAGCATGTAAAAGTTACCTGAAATCACAATGTGCAGAGGGACTGCTTAACTCTGGGAGCTGCAGTGAAACTAAATGGATGTGTCTGAGACTCTGTGACCAGGCTAATGAAACTGCTCCTGCTGCAACAGCCTGCAGTGAAGAACTCAAATCCAAAAGGATCTCTGGTGCACCTCAGCTCAGGTAAAGGCCAAGCAGAGCAGACAGGGACAGGAAGGAATAGGGCATTTCTCCAGCCAAAGATGGCAGAGGGTGGAGAGGGTGCAGTGATGATGGGAAAAGTGCTCCCAGCAGACGTTCCCAAGCTCTACTCCACAGTCAGGAGTGTGCTGTGGAAAGCTTTGTATTCTCATGGAGTAACTTCCACAGCTTTCACTCCTCTGCAGACTCCCAAAGGGAACACACTTGAGGAATGACCCCTGAGACACTTACTTTGTCTATTCTTTATTGAGGTCTGTTCTTCCTGGATTGTGGTGTCTGTGACTCTGGCAAAGGCAGTTGCTGTTGAACAGTACCCATGGTGAACCAAGTATGATGAAACCATACTAGAAAAAAAGAAAATACAAGGAGATGAAGAGACACTGGTGAAACAGAGTCATCACACTGGAGAAAATAGAATTCAACAGCAGAAAAGTTGCAATTTCAGTGAGAAACTCAGCTTGCTTAGGACACAACCAAGGCCCTGCTTCTGGGTCCAAACAGTGTATATTTTACAGGACATGCACCTGGTACTCTGCAAACAGGAGGGAGGCTTTAAATTCACTTTACAGAGGGAGAAAAAGTAAAATATTAAGAATCTCAACACATACACAGTATTTATTTCATGACTGCTGTCCAAGGGTGTTGTAAGGGATCAGTACTATGTTACTGCCAGTGACATCCTACACAGACATAAATCTGAACCTCAGAGACGTTTAGGGCTTTCAAACAGATCTAAAAAAGAAAAGAATATTCTGGTCCTGAATTTCTCCCATCACTTATTTTGCCAGAGATTATATCTTTAGTAATTGAATCTCCTTATGAGTTCTGCACATTCACAGCTACTTTAATCTGGTGACTGTCAGCATTGATTTTAAAAACATTAACACACTTTGAAGTTGCATTTTCAAAAAATCTTAGGGGAGGGAGGAGTATCACTGTCAGAAAACAAACACAACAAAAACATCTTCCTGAACCATTTCTAACAAATGTGTGTCTTCCCAGGACATAGTGACTCAATGTTAATGCTCACTGGATTTTAACAAAATCTAAAAAGCCAGCACAGAATTTCAAAGCTTCTCACAATGAATCTCAAAACAGGCTTCTCATGATGAAGCTGGCATTGATCTGATCAAGTCACATCTTAAAGCACACACTCAACTTGACTACTTTCAGTACAAGAAAGAAGTATTTTATGAGTCAGCAATCATTTTTAGGCATAACATTGTAAGCAGGTGTGTAATTATTAGAAGTTGTTTTAAATGCAAGGGCTTCTACCCAAGAGTTCTGTAGGAGGAACTCCAGAGTGGTGACCTTGGCACCCCCACCATGCATGTCAGAAGAAAAAATTCTGGAGAACACAAGGAGCAAATTCAGGGATAAATAGGTCTTACTGCAGCAGAATCAAGAGCTCTTGTTAAGGGAGATCCTGGCTAATTTGGTCCCATTTTGGAAGGAGTTTGGAAGTAGGCAAAAAAGGGATACTTTTGCAGTATCAATAACACTCCTGACCTCTGACAACTCCTGCCAACTGTTTTCACCAAGTTCCACTCAATCCTTTTTGCAATGGGAAGTGCTTTCAACATTCATAAATTTATAAAGTGCCATAATTGTGCTTTCAGTTAGGTTTGGAAGCCTTTGTTTTAGGCTTTTTCTTGCTCTTCCATTTCTGAATTTAGCTGACTTACATACTGGCTCTTCTCCTGTGTTAAGACTTTTTATGGTGTCTTCTCCTCTACTCCAGTGCATCACCTCAAAATATATGTTCTTCCATTCCTACAACTTTTCATGCAGTCTTTGACTTCTCCTATACCTTTTACATTTGAAACAGCAGCAATCTACACAGGAAAGACTCTTAAACAACAGAACAGAGGCTAAAACAATTTGAACAAAATGCACCGAGTAGCAATTTTTCCCATGAGAGAGCATGAATTAGCATTTAAGAAGTACTTAAAGCCTAAAAATATGGAAGAAACTGAACATCAAGGCAGTGACTTACTTCTGCAGCATGGCTTGCCACTCTCCCAGCCTGTCTCCTATGGGAAACCGCTTAATGGTGCTCTGGATCTTCGCCCTCCACTCCCTCATGTAGTCCTCGATGTCAAACACAAAGGGCTGCTGCCCAAAGTTGGCATCCACAATCTCTCCTGGAGTCTGGAGACCCACAGTAGGGTAGAGATTTGACTGGGAAGGAAGAAAAAGAAACCTGTATTAAACACAGCTTTCTCCTTCTGTTTCCAGTTACGTTGTTTGGTAAGACCAAAGAGCTGCTCTTTAAATTGAAATAAATATAAAGAAATTGAAAGAGGCAACAGCCCTTTGGGTACTTCTCAAGGAATGCCATGACTTATTGTGCAGTTATGAAAAGTTATTCCATCAAACTAGAACAGTGGTTTGATCCCCCAGCAGCCTGTGATCAAGGCCATGACTGCTGTCTGTGGATGGCCACTTCTGGCTTAGTTTTCTGCAACTTCTAACCAAACTTCAAGAGCCAGCAGATAATATAACAACAACAGCAATAATAATAATAATAGTAGTAGTAGTAGGAGTAGTAAACGAAAGGTGCATAATCTCAATCAGCTGTATCTATGTATTCTCTGCTGTTTCAACTGAACTCTTTTATTCCTTGGAAATGGTTATCTCAATATTTTACATCTCTGATGAAAAGGGAACAGACAGTAGTGGAGCTCTGAGGTTAGGTCTTTGATGAACCCAAGATCCCAAGACATCCACACAAGAAATTACACTACTGATAGATGAATTTAATTTTAAGAATACATCTATGGATCCAAATGGAAGCTTTGACCTACCACCAGAACATGGGGAAAATAAAAAGGTTACCACCATGAAAATACTTCTAAAATTCAGCCAATAATTCAGCTTCTAAGGATGATCTAATTGAAAATAGGTGTTCAAAGTCTATCTAGAAGTTCTCTGAATTCATGTTATTTTAAGAATAAGCTTATGGACACAAATGGAATCCTTGAGCCCATTTAAATGCTGGGAAAAGAGAAATAACACCAGAAAAGGTACAGGGGTGCCTGGTTTTCACCACTCTGAACACATTTTTAAGAGCATCTTCCATTCACTGTAATGTTACTTCTCTGCAGCACAAATGACTTTTCTGTTTGCAAAACAGACACAAACTTCATTAATTCTCTGCTTCACAGCATGTGCTGAGAGCCTGCAGGGTGGGGGAAGAAATCTCTCTGACATCACTCAGGAACTATTTGGTGTTGGGTTTTTTCCATTTAGCTCTAAAACAGTGGAGACTGACCCAGCCAGAAACTGGACATTGGGCAAGGCACAGGGACACACGCATGGAATTGAAGTCTGGAAGGTGCCTGGCTGTAGTGTCTTGCTCAGGGCTGAACCCATATCAGATATCAGAATAGCAGAGGAGCAGACCTCTCTCCTTAAGTCAAATCAGAAACCTAGGATGACTCTCTCCTCCTCTACAGCAAGAGACATGGTCTTTCCTACAATTATCCGGAACATCTCTTCAACTAATTCTTCATTGCTGCAGAGACCTGAAACATTGGCAATGTCATTGATCACAGCTTGAGACCCACTGCAGTTGTGGATTTTACTTTTTACTAAAGGTATTAAGATTGTTATGAAGTAGAGCTCAGCCAAATCCTAATCAGTAGCAAAAAAGTAGCCAGCAGGCAGTGAGAAATGATCACTCCTCTGCTTCCACTGGTGTGGCTTCACCTGCACGATGTACTGGGTTCCCTGCTTCCTCATCCACATTCCCAGGACAAGAAGAACATTCCCAAATGGGGTCCAGTGGAGTTCTGCTAAGATGGTCAGAGGGCTGGAGTGCATGGCATACATGGAGAGGCTGAGGGAATTAGCTTGGGGAAGAAAGGCAAAAGGGAAAATCTAACTGCAAGTCTTCCACTCCCCAAGAGGGAGGTGATAAAATAGACAGAGACAGAATCTTCTCAAAGGTGTTCAGTGAACAGGCAATGGGCACAAGCTGCAGCCAGGGATACTTGATGGGACATAAGGAAGAAATTTTTCCTGATGAGGATGATTTAAGCCTGGAACAGGTTCCCAAAGGGACTGCAGCATCTCTGTTCTCAGAGATTTTTCAAAACTTAACTGGGTAAGATCCTGACCAACCTCCTCCCTCTTTGAAATTATCAAATCTCAAAAAACAAAGGCAAGAAATGAATCTATAAACACGGTCTGGAAATTGAAAACAGAGACCAGGATGACTGCATTACTGCTAACTCCCCACACCTCCTCCTTTTCTGTTCTCACACCAAGGAAGTCTCTAGGTTAGATATGTGCAAAGTAAATACAGCATGATAAAGGAAGAGGTACCAGAGGAAAATGCTGTCATTAAAGTAAGTCCTTCCATTCTTTCAAAACTGGCTGACACAGAAATATGTCTAATGAGGGATCAGGTATTTTCCACAGTCCATACATCAGACTTTTTATTATCTTCTCAGTATCTTAAACCCAAGGGCTTCCAAAGCCAGGAATCAGCCACCCAAAATATTTGGAAGCTGGAAGCAAACCGCCCCCCCAATTTACAAGATGCCATGTATTTTTCAGTCACGTTTGGCTATGTTCATCTTTGAGCAGAAGCTGCCTACCCTCTATGTCTCTCAAATCATCCCTAAGTTCAAATTCCATTTTTTACATGTGGGATGTGTTCTCTCTGTTCGGCAGCTGTTGGGAACTACACGTATCTCCAGCACCCTGCCAGATGCAGGGAGACACAATCCCAGAGCTCACTGGCCCAGGAGATGCTCTTCCTGCCAAGTTCTTCAGGAAAACCTTCTCCGTGACATTTGGCCCACCTCTTGCCCTGATGTTGGTGGCCAGCTGCTCACAACCCCCTTGTTCATCTTGACCTATTTTTTTAATGCCCTTGTCCCTCTGCACTCCTACAATCCCACCCTGGTCTCTTCTGTTTTTTTTTTCCTCTCCTATTGTTCCTTCAAACCTCCAGGCAGGACAGACTTGATCCAGGCTTGTGTAAATAAGTGTAAGGCTTGAACACAGACCTAAATTGGTGAATAAAAAAGGAAACTCCCTCTGTGGGAATTCACTCCTATTTCAAGCAGTTATTTTGGTTTTAACTTCAGCCTGTGCTAAGCCAAATTGTGCTTTTTCCTATCACTGTATTTTTGTACAAATGAAAACACCCTTTAGAGGAAACTGAAACAAACCAAAGCAAGTATGTTTCAACATGTGTGTCTCTGGTTTTCAAATTTTTCAAATTAAAGTATCCACTTCAACTTCCTAATATTGTGAATATTGCAAAATATTGTCTTCACCATTTGCCTCTGAAAGGGGAATTTTGGAACAAGCACTTCAAGGAAATTATTTCTAACTTGGCAGTGTTTTGAAGGGTCAGTTTAATTCCTTGTGTAATCTCACTGACATGCCAACCCTAAAAGTTATTTAAGCTTAGAAAGCGTAGAAGTAATGTCCCTTACTGGCCAAGCTTCTCACTGATGTGTGTTACCAGTCAGCTTAAACATCCCTTATGCTGTAACACAAGGAAAAGCTCTCCCCTAAAGCCCGCCTGGAGGGGTCAGTAAAGAGGAATGGATCAGAGCCAAAAAATCCATGTGGACCTGCTCAAACCAGAGCACTTCAAGGGTCAACTCAGGTACTCAAGTTTGCTGTTTCCATTCCTGTTTGCAGTTAAATTTTTAGAACTGCAGCTTTTGCAGGTGAAGAACACAAATTAATATTCCATCTCTTTCCTATGATGGATGCTTTCTCTCCTTTACCTTATAACGACTTGATATTGTGTTTGAGCCTGGATCAGAGAGCTGTAACAAATGAAAAACATCACCTGCAAGCGATCAACTTTGTATTCTCTACTGCCTTGAGATTTCTACAACCTCTGATAACATTCACTATATTTACACCGAAGTCTATCTTGGGTTTGGCATCCCCTTCTTCAGGAAAGGTGGTAACCTCAACCTTTTGGAACAATCAAGAATCCATGGACCAAGGGAGCAAAAAGAGCACATGGACTACATTGGTTTCTGCAAGGGTGAACAAAGAAGGCAGTAATCCAAGGGAAGGATATCGGAAAAGAGAATGAGAAGTCAGGTGCAGGCATCCTTAGGATGATGCTGCCAGCAGAGCAGTAGAGCAATTTAGCACATGCAGAGGAACGTCCTAGATCCATATGGAGGCAGAAGTCTCCCATCCTTGCTCACATCCACAGTTAAGGGGTGAAATGTCCCAGTCAAGCTTCTCTCCTCTTTTTAAGAGGAATTATCTCATGAAGGATAATTCTCAATGGTAGGAGGCCTACAGGGCATCAGCTGTTCTCCTTCCTGGCCCAGAAAAACTGTGTTATGGATTAGCTGCTGCTGTAAAAGCCAGAAGGGAATTTCCACAGAAAACAGCTCAGCAAACTGGCTGGTAAAAGGCACAGAGACCATTTACACACCATTTAACCACTGGAGACCAAAAGGCATCTGCCAAAACCCACTTGGTCAGGTCTTCTCCCGGTTTCACACTAAAACATCTCCTGCAAAGGACACACAGACAAACGAGCCTGAGATCCCATAAGGATGATCTTGACCAGATCAAGAAACAGTAGGACATGGAGATGCCCGGGGCTCAGGAGAATTTTGAGTTCAATCTCAGTGGCACTGCAAGACCTCACTGCCACAAACACCCTTCTGTCTTCTCTGCTTCTCCAGCTGCTCATCCCCTGTGCCTAACAGAAACTCAGCATTGGGGTGAACAGCCTACACACGAACGTTAAATGTGTATATCAGCTCACTGTGCACTCTAGGACCAACAGGATGCAAGCTAAGCTAAGCAGGGAAGGGAATTTAAATCTGCCAAATCTGTGCTGCAAAGCTCCACGGCAACACTTGAGCTTAAATGATAAAGCAGTGCCACATGTGTTGGACAGCTATTTTTGATTGACAAGAGCCTAAACACCAATTCTCTATCTATCCCAACATGGAGACTGCTTCTGTTGCAGAAGGAGAAGCAGTCTAGCCAAATGAGAAGACAAAGTGGTGAAAAAATTAGAAGGACTATGGTAAACCTGTGACTCCTAATCAATCTATATCCAGAGAGAAAACAAACAGCAGCAAAAACTAAGGGGCACACCACAGAAATGTCTTCTTGTCATGGAGACAAGGTTGTCACGGAGACAAGGTTGTCACAAGATCTCACTCCAAACGGTTAATCTTCATGGACAGGCAAAATATTCTTGTACTTTAATAATCTGTACTTGGACCAAGTGAATAAACTGCTGTGAGACATCCCACATAAAGAGTTTCTGGTTTAGAACGCACTGCAATGTTACCAAGTTCAAAGACCTTAGGACAAAAAAACCCCAACCCTGTATTGACAGCCGATGTGCAAAGACCAACCAAATAACTGCAATTCAAGTGCAGGCTGTAGCTGGGATATGGGAGAGATCTGTAAAGCCCTAAATCCCACCGGGAAGTCGAACAGGGAGTGCTAGCCATTATTTCTCACAATACAAAGATTAGGGGAACAAGGTAAACTTTTTGGCAGGAAGCACAGAACAAAGCAAAGCAACCTTTCCTCCACACAACAGGGAAGTCAGCCAAGAAAATGGATCACTTTGGATGCCTAAAACGTTATGAAAACTAAGAAATTTCTGAGAGGAAATTCATCTGGAGTTATTAAGTACAAAGACAGAAGTGCAACCCCAGAGACAAGAAGTCCTGTGTATGAGAGATGGATGCAGTGGATATGTTGGTGTATGCCTGACCTGGTTTTACCTTTTTTCACTAAACACATCCTCCTTGTCCAGGAACACTTGGATCTAGAAAAGTGGGAACATTTTCTTGTGCATGACTCCCTGTGTTTTTGCGAGATCTGAGTAGACATCAGTGTAACTATGAACATGTACTCCTCAGAGTCGAAGCTGCATTTGGAAGACAATGACCTGTAATGAAGTTTGAATCCTTGCTTTAATTACAGGAGAAAGAGCAACATATTCTTAGAGGTGGTGAGGGATGAGAGGAGGCATGTGAATAGCCCACAAACCCAGTCATAGGATTACGAAGTTTCAGAAAAAGGACCATCCACATCATTCAGTAATGTGTATTATCATGGTTTTTTTAACAGGGTATCAAACAGAAAAAAAGTCACACCCCCACACTCTTCCCCCTCCCTTCTGTTTGCATCTTTAGTTAAAATACTGAAAATAGGTGTACTTACAGGGAGGTCTGTAAAGGCTATACCTGTGGGGGGAAAAATATTAGAATTAAAAAGACAAAGGATTTTTCCCTGCTTGCCTACATCCTTAACATGCTACAAAACATTACTGCATTTCAATAAATCCCAGCTCTGACCCTGCATTTCACCACCTCATGTATTTAGAAGTAACTTCCCTCCCCAGTCCCCTCCTCTGTGAGGTTTTGCATCTGGAGAAAGGTTCAGGGAAAAGCTTAAATGTTTTCAACATCTTTCCTGAAAATTTGATGTTCTAAAAGCAGATTTTCTTTCCTTTGCTTCTCCCTCTGTTACTATGCAGGAGATAGTTTTCAAGACTCACTTTGGTGTTAGAAACAGAGTTTTAGTGTAACATTGCTTTGGCTTAGGCTGTAACTGGTTCTTCTTACCAGGCAGAGAGACTGGAATGAATATTCAACACTTGGCATTACAGCTGGGGAACAGCCCTGCAACAAGACCAAGCTGCAGCCAGGAGCACCTGAGAAACTGTGCAAAGAACAGCCTCATTCTCAACTCTGCCGCTACAGTTCCAAACTGAAGAGATGGAAAAAAAAGTGTATGGTTTCCCTTTTTACTTACATTTGGCATGCCAGAAAAGAGGCATTTAAGCCAAGGCAGCCATTGCCTGGGATGGTTAACAGAGTTTTGGCCAGAGACAACACTCAGCACAGCCAGGCTACCCCAGGCACAGCCCTGCATCTGATTTAGATGCCAGTTCCTGCTCCAAAGGAGGGTGCCTCTCTTGCTTCTTCTGTCATGGGGGGGATCCACCAGCCAGGCAGCAGCACAGTGAGATGGATCAGCCAGAGACAGCAGCTCTAACCTACAGGTTTTGGGTCACCCTCACCAACAGCACAGGGGACAAAGCTGCCATCACCTCACCAGGCTGAGCTAGGAGTCAGCCTGGAAGCTGCAGTCTTTTCCCATGTGTGCTCCCAAGAAGGCTTTCTGTCCCCAGCCAGAGGAAGGCTGGTACCCACACCAGTACACCCAGTTCTCACACACGTCCCACCTCTCCTCCTTCCCTTCTGCCTGGCACTGGAAGGCATTGCAGAAGCAAGAGAACACCACCCTCTGTTTTTAATTTTAGGACTATTTTAACCCAGAGTTGCAATGTAACGTTACCAGATCAGCATGAAATGGTAATTTAAACCAGTTTTAGGAGTCAACACATGAAAAAAAATTCTATTCAAAACAGCATAGATCCAAAATCAAATGCTTGGAAAGAAATCTTGAATATTTTACTAAATAAACAGCCAATAAAGTTAAATTAACATCCTGGCAGATAGCCAATATGGTTTAATGACCATCCTGGCAGTTTGGACCTTGTTTATTGAGCACCCTTTCTACAGCCCAACCAAAGATTGTGCATACAGGTGATACTGAACACATGACTAAGGAAAACGTTCAGCAAGCATTTCTCTCACCTTATCACTTAGCCCAGATACTGTTCATCACTCACAGCTTTTTTTCACTTTGCAATTATTCTGCTCAGCTGGATGAAAGATGGATGAAAGCTTGCCCCTACCCTTCTGCCAGAATGAGGCCAATCTCCTTGAGCCTTCTGTCCACTGGAGCCCTCCTCTGCCCCCAGCACCACTCAGAGCCAAAGGTGGCCAGGCTTGTGTAGCTGTGTGGCTGGAAGCTGCTTCCAGCATCTGGTCAAGAACATGGTTTTTGAATAGACTACAAGGTGGGTGGAAAATTGGCTGAACTGTCAGGATCGAAGAGTTGTGATTGGCAGCTCAAAGTCAAAGAGTTGTCCTTCAGGGATCAATGGCAGGGCCAATACAGTTTAATGTCTTCACTTGTGACCTGGACAATAGGACGAAGTGTGCTCCCAGCAGGCTCACAGGTGTCACCTAAGGAGGGTGGACAATAAGCTGGAGGGCACAGTGCTATAGCTGGAGAAATGATCCAGGACAAACCTACCAAAGCTCAACAAAAGCAACTGAAGAGCCCTGCCACCAGGTTGTGATTCTCCCAAAAAACCGGACAGGATGAGACTGACTGGAGAGAAAGCAGATCTACAGAAAAGATTCAGGGTCCTGCTGGGCAATAAGTAGAGCAGGAACCAGGGGTGGGTGGGTCCTTGCAGCAAAGGAGATCAACCACATCCTGTGTTGTATTAGTGAGACTGCAGGTTAGAGGATGGGATTTCTCCTTTCTTTTCCAACACTTGTTACTCTACACTTGGGGTATGATGTTCAGTTTTGGGCTCTCAAATACAGGACACAGTGAGACTGGAATGAGTCCAGCAAGCCAAAGACAGGCTAAGGGAAAAGTCTCTGTTCAGTCTTAAAAACATTATGGCAGACACTTATTGCTGCCTACAACTGTCATATAGGAGGGTATAGAAAAGGCTTTTCTCAGAGATGCATGGTGGCAGGAGACTGGAGGCAACAGAGACCAGCTACAACAGTGGAGATTCTAATTAGAAAAATTCAGTATGAATTGTGGTCAAACACTGAATCAGGACCAGAAAAGTCCCCAGGTGATCTCCATTCTTGGAGACAGTAAAAACTTGCTAAGTTTCTGAGTAATGTGATCTAGTTGGGCCTACTTTCATCAGGGCGTTGGATGCTTAACCTCTAGAGATCCCTCCCAGAGAAAATTATTCTATGATTCTATAAATAAACTCAGTACACTGTCTTTGCAATAGGACAAATGTATGTTTTCCACCTTCTGTTACGTAACTCAGACCAATAATGTGCTTTGTGCAGACAGCATTTGTGCTGCACAGACATGTCTGCTTAGAGACATCCTGCATCTGCACTGCTACACACTTGCATCCAGGAAAGCCAGCAGCAGAAAGTGAAATAATCACAGCTTGCATGTAAAACTGTTTTCTTTCTCTGCAACTCCTCCAAAGCCTGGATCCAATTAAAAACCACAACCTTCTTAAAGATTTAAGGACTGGACAAATCAAGACATCAGGAAGCAAGAGCGAGTGTGTGAAGAGCCTCCCCTCTAAGTCCATGATGTTAATGTGATCATCAAGGCAGTGATATAAAGACATTAAATGAAGATTCAGTGCTAGGGCACAGTGTGATTGACATCTTCACCTGACATCCAATCAAAGGACTTCCACTTCCCATAACTGAAGTGCACTTACACACAACTCCACGCACACAACATGTTCATGGACCTTCCAGCCTATTTCTTCTCTCTACCTAGCAACAATCATCCTGTCTGCCTCATGACTGGCCATTTTTAGAATGAAATTTGCACAGGACAACATACATTTGGGTGATCAGCCACAGCACTCCACTGCCTCCATGGCAGGGCATTCCTCCAGTATTTGCTTAGGTAACTGTGATCCAGAGAATCTTTATGCAGTGCTGGGGGATTGCAATAAACAACACATTCAGCAGGGTGGGCATCCTAAAGAGCAGACTAAGAAATGCCAGCCCAGGAAAATACTTGAATACTTCTCCAATGTGCTGCTGAGGAGAAGAACTGTCAAACCCACACAGCTCTACAAGCCCTTGAAAACAGCTATCTTCCAGTCAGGCCATTTGGGTAAAACTGCTCATACAGAGAACAAGGCAAGTCTGGTATTTTCTATTCATTTTGGCAGTGGAAGAGGGTGGTGAGGCCCTGGCACAGGTTGTCCAGAGAAGCTGTGGCTGCCCCATCCCTGGAAGTGTTCAACGCCGGGGTGGGTGGGGCCCTGTGCAACCTGGTCTAGTGGAAGGTGTCCCTGCCCACAGCAGAGGGGCTGGAATGACGATCTTTAAAGTCCCTTCCAACCTAAACCATTCTACGATTCTGTGATTTTAAATTTGACTAATCTGAAGTCTTGTTTTGAACACCTCAATGCTCTTGCTCTCTGCAAACTTGATTTGAAGCTTTGGGGTCAAACCTATTAAACCTGGGACTGACACCTGCATCTCTCTATGACAACAGATTTCTTCATTATCCCCAGTGTTCCTCTTCAGTCTCTAAACTGGCTGCAGAAAGGATATTTTACTTCATAGGTTAATTTGGTCTTTCCAAGAGCCTGCACTAGAACTCAAACCACGGGAAGTTTTCTGTGCCAAGACTTCAGAGGGTTGCATGCTCTTTTTATAGCCCTGCTGTTCTATTTACCTTGGTTTGCTGTCAAAGTCTGAGATCTGAGGCACTCCTACGTTAGTGCCTGAGTGAGCTCATCCACTTAAACCCAGAGACCTGTAGCAGTCACATTTCCTCCTCATGTCCTGGTCCAAGACTTTCTGCTTAATGGCTGGTGCCCCAACATTTCTCCTCCTTTCTCTCCAAATTCACCCTCATCACACTTCTAGCCACATATCATTATGTTTTTCACTGCCAGGACTCTGCTCAGAACTTGTCAAAAGTGTTTCATCAGCAGCCAGAAGACATTCAAGACATTTTCCAGAACAGAGAATTAAGACTACATACGATGTCAAACAGTTTTCATGTGACGTCTCCAAACAAAGTTCAAGACTTAGCTCCAACCAGAACATCCAGAATTTGTGATGGCCAAGAAAACAGTTCTTATACAGTGCTCCTGATGAATCTGATTAAATGAAAAAGTATGGAGACAATGGAAGATAATAGTTAAGCAACAGAAGAAATTGCAAGGAAAACAAAAGGGGCGTGTCTAATTAACAGATGAAATGAGAGCACTTCAGTGGTGAAGAGAGAATTGGAAAGACAAAGCCACAGTAATTCCATTAAAAGCAAGACATATTCAAATCCTGAAACCCTGCTCTGAAGCTAACTGGCCTCACAAAGGGACTGATTAGACTCATGAATATTCTTGGCATCTGCAGTAGCATTACACAATTACCTCATCTCCTAGGAGGAGACATGCATGGCTTCCACAGCTTTGTATCAGGGAATATCATGAAAATACACTTTCATCCCCTTCCTGGTAAACCCTGGGTTTACACAACACAGAAATGAGATTCTCAAGCTAGCACTAAATATCATAAAAGTTCAAGACCTCCAAGGAGTTGCTTCCATCAGGGAAGAAAGCATTCTGACTTCCAAATAAATCATTGCTCCTGCCTCCATTTGGCCTTGGTTCCTCTGCTGATACCTGTCTCACCACTTCCTCACACCTCTCTGCTCTGTGCCCACGATGAACTGTGTAACAGCCAGGGGACTGAGACCCCTGGTCAAGGGGCTCCTCTCCTCAGCATTCCAAAGGAAGCACTTCTTGTGGATGCTCTAGTTTTTTATCAGTGACATAGACAGACACCGCTGGCCCTTAACAACAGCTTTCCCAGATGAGGTTTTCATTTTGCTTTTGTAAAAAGGCAATAAAATGTTCCTGCAGCTTTTGCGGGGTCAACCCAGCAAGGCCTGAGGTTTACTGCTCCATTCTGCACTTCCATCCCTGTCTCCTCTATCCATGCCATCTCTCCTCTCTCAGTACAACCATTTTGCCACCACAGCTCAAAAAAAAGCTGGTACACACAGGAGCCAGCTGTGAATGCTCAGGAGGCTTCTACCTGTCCTTTTCTCAGATGGCTCATGTCTTGTACTGAAGAGCTCTGAAGAGCTCAAGAGGACACCCAGGGAACAGCAATGCTTTTATCTAATGGTTCTCTGAGCATGATAACTTAATTCTCCTCCTTTCCTGTTTCTTCCTACTGGCACTGTTCACCCCTGGGGTAGGCTGTTCCTCAAGGGGTCATTCAATGTCAATTAGAAAAACACAAGCTTTCCATCCAAAACACCCCCATCTTTGAAGGAATGGGAACACTAAAATTTAAGAAAGGAAGACTAGATAACTTCACTGCTGTAAAGAACTCTGAATGTCCCAAACAAAACAAATGTCTGTGAAAGGACATGAGGCAAAGAATCAGAGGGTGGCAATGACGAAAGGCAACACAGAAGTTACTGAACTGTGCTCTTTATTTGGCTTCATCTGCCCAGACACCCAGGCACAACACGGTCCTGGATACAAAACAGAGAAGGAGAAAGCCACAATTTTTCAACTGATACAGCTTATACTATGCAGATTCTGTTCATAAAAAAGAAATTAAATATCAAATGAACAAATTTGTATTCATTACATAGAAGATCTGGCCCCCTCCTGACTCTCACATTTTTGTCATGATGAAAAGTAACAGCACTGTCAGGGTGAAAAACAGTGAAACTGGAAAACCACCCACTTCAACAATGGAAAACATCCAGAGAAGCACAGCACAAACCACTACAGGGCTTCTGTGTAAATACACACTAAAAACCAAGGACAGCAACTAAAAGGAGAAATTTTGTGAAATCTTTTTAACTATTTCATTACCTCAGACGCTGTTGTATGATCTTGTCTCATTCCTAAGCAAAAGCTCCCACTCTATATCATCAGCTGTTGCTTTCAAGCCTCTACTTCTTACCAGTATTGGACTGACATGGGCAGCCTGAACAGCCCCAGCTCTCCCAGCCTTTTCTCCCGGGACAGATGCTCCAAACCCTTCATCATCTTGGCAGTCCTCTGCTGCACTCTTTCCAGTATGTCCATCTCTAATACTGGGGAGCCCAGTACTTTTCCTAAGAGCTCACCACAAATTCTGCACTCTCCAGGCACACACTGCACTCCAATCCCACTCCTTCCTTCAGCCCAGCCAGTAACTCAAAATAACTTTGCTTTGTTAAGTGTTTTGAGCAGGGTATTTTTCTACCAATTTAATCTTGAATTCAACAAAGTAGAATTGACATAGCAAGGAGAAGCAAAGGAAAGGAGTGCTTGTCCCTCGCTGCCAAATCAAATGAATGCCTGCACAAAAAGTGAGGTGAACTTATAAAAATTTATTGCACATCTTATGTGACCAAAATAAAAATAAAAGGACAAGAATTTATTTGGGGTGGAGAACGTCATCCAAGGAAAAAGTATTTTAGAGGAAATGGCCAAAAGTTTGTTTTTGAGACAAATCAGATATGACAGATGCCTGGAAAACATCTCAGATATTAATTTGGGCAACATTTCTAAGTCCTTAACTTTAGGACAATTATTGAAACAAGTGTGGAATGAACCAAATTACAACTGAATGCTTAAATAAGACCTCTTGTGCTGAATTAATGTCTGGCTTTGGGAATGCTTGGACCAATGTGTTGAGGCTTTCAGATGGACAAGTTCCTTCAAAAATGAAGACATCGGTACCGTGGCTTTGTAGGTAGTTGAACAACTCACTAATTTAAACTTCCTACTTCTTTCTTTCCCTGTTGCCCAGCCATTAGACATCCAACCTCCCACCTACTGTGCAGTAGCAGAGGAAAGCAGCAGAAGCTGGGGATGAAATTCTAATGTATCTAAACAATTTGAGCAGCATAGTAACCATTTTACCTGCTGGAAGTATTTCTGCCTTGGAGCCAATTTACAACTCCTGACTGCTGATGAGTGCTCTTTTCTCTGCCATTTCTTAAACCTTACTCAAAGGTGTGTGACATGAGTTACAAAACAAGCAAAGTATTATAGAGCAGCGAGAGCAGGGCTGGAGCATCCCTCTCCTGAGAACACCTTCCTTCACTTACCTAAACTGTGGCCATTTTTCGTGTAGAAGCACGTATTGTTGATAAGGTTGACACAGCAGCCAATCACATCTCCAGTGGTGAACGTGGGGCCATAGGGCTGCCCTGTTCCCGAGGAACAGAAGGAGTGCCCATCGTCACCATGGTACCCATAAGAATGTTTATCCCATCCTGCAAAAGACAAGGCAAGAGAACAGGACAGCAGTGAAGCCAGCTCAGCAGAACCACATGGAACTACAGGACACCATTTTCTGCAGGAGTTTTATAATTTGATTCCCACTCCTGATTCATCCCATATTAATTTTCACATTCCAGTAACCGAAAAGAAATTAATGGTCTTTAATCAGAACGCATCATTTGCATTTCAACCTCATTTATCTCTTATGAGAAATAACAAAAAGAAGAAGTTGTCAAAAGTCACTCTGACATAGAATTTTTGTTTCTAAAAAGAAAATATTAAATCCCTGTTTCTCTTTTATCTTGTCTGAGGTGAAACAAACTCCTTTTGTAAAACACTTTGTGTTTCCCAAAAACACAATCTTCCAGCAAAAGCATTTAACAAAATAATTCTCAGTTGCAGCTTTGTCTGTAAGCGCTGTCATAGGTGTACCAAATGGATAGAGGCAATTTTTGTATTCTCAAATCTACATTTCCCTTCTAACAGTTGATAAGGATTTCTATGTTTCCCTTGGGCAACAATATTTCCTGTTCTGCAGATAGCTTAAAACACAACCCTCAAATGTCAATGGGCAGTCTGCAAAGTGGTCAATTCTAGTATTAATATCTTTTATTTCTTCTGCCAGTAACATTCTGCTAAGGGTTACAATTGGGCTCAGGAATTGCACCCTGCACACTTGTTCTTTTCTGTATCCTCCAGTAATTTCACTGGAGTGTTCCTTTGAATTGCACAATCAAAGCCACATCTCACAGAGAGACAGACTTCTACCAAAAAATCAGATACAACATTAAAAACAGCCACCTATGCTCTAAATGGATACGGCTGGATCCTTATGGAACCTAAAGAAGCTGCTTTGGCCACCTACTGACCTTATACAACCTAAGGGCAGTATAGAATCAGTTAAATGTGGAGCGATGGTTCTGGCAAAGGGACTACATAAGAAACACAAAGATTGCAGGAAGTACACATCCTGCAATGAGGCACAAAAAGACTGAGCACACTGAGAACTACAGAGCAGAGCCCAGGGAAGGTGGGCTAGAGCATTTCTGCGAGCCAGGATTTTCCTCCAAAACCAACAACATGAGGGCACTAGAAATTTAATCTTGTTGAATACTGCTACAACACTGAGGTATCAGCATCCACATGCTCAGGGTTTCTCAGAAAAGCACAAAACATTCAGTGTGTGCCTAAAGCCCCCTGTTAATTGCACCACACCAAAGGAATGCCAGTGGGAAAATCAGGGAATGACGCAAGACTGAAACATGTCACAGTCCAAGATTTTGGACCTCAGAACGAAGTTTGGGAGTGAAAGGCGTGAGGGACTCCCAGCAAATCTTAGTCCAGAAATGGTAAGTAATTTTCTGTATTAAGTCTCACACATCCAACAGGAACAGACTGAGATGTCCCAAGAGTCAGCTCCATCTTCCCTCGGATCAGCTCCAAACAAGCTGTTGACAGTAACACCAGTCCTGTTTCATATCTTCATGAGAGACGGGGACAACAGCACAGGCAGCACCCTCAGCAAGCACAAAAATGATGCCAAATCGACTTGCCAAAACAAAGGAGGAAGTGATAGGGGCTCTAGAGTCTGTTGTCAAACTTCCACTGCTAAGACTCCATCCAGTAAAAATACCATTGAAATATTTTTTAATTTTTAAAACTGTAGCTCCTTTCCACTATCCCTTTTATTTTGTCTGCTGCCATCACGGATCTATTATTTTAGTCTCCCCAAACCAGATCTGTTACATGAGTGTCAGTTCAGAACTGCTCTAATGAAGCTGGTAAGTTGGTAAGTTGTAAGTCAGATGATAACTTCAATCAACTTATCTCCTAACCTACTCATAATACAATCCAAATAAAAACTTCTAGGTCTTCTGCATACAAAACATTCCTGGCATTACAAAGCATGTACCAAGAACTTGACATCAGTTACATCTAAGCAGTGAAGTGCTTACACATCATGTACTGGGTAAGGCTCCTGTGAGAAATACAGCAGCATGTCCAACTGTGAGGATGATCTCACAAAATACTTGTGCCAATGCAGACATTACTGGTTCTGTAGTGCAAGAAATAAAGGTTTCATTACCTACAGATCACAGCTGATCCTACTGAAAAAACCCTCCTTCTGCTCCTGTATGACTTGAGCTTCACAAGTGTCAGTTCTTGCTGTAGCAAGGTGGTGGTGAACTCCAATGAGAGGTGACTGAATAAAGGCCTTGAAGACAATGACAAATATAATACATACTGCAACAATGCCTGGAAAAAGCTTGTTTTGAATCTTATTCTGCCCAGGAAACCACTAACATAACTTGTTCATTTAACAGTTAAGGAAATCTGCTCACCCAGCACTTTGCTAATGATATGCAGAGTTCACTTTTTCAACTCAAATGTTATGTAGTGCTGAACGTGGACTTCACACCACTAAGGGCTTTAAATCTAAACTGTCAGCCTTATCAAATCACCATGGTCATCTTAAAAAAACAAGCCAGAGTTGATTGAGTGAACTTACTGTAGTCACTGTAAACATAAGCTGAGTGGCATTAATTATGTGCCTAACCTTAAGTTATTTATTAATAAAAAAACGATCCCTGATTCTAAAATTCTGCCCAGAATAAGTAAGAGGGCGGTGGCATACAGGTCATTCCAGCACTGGCCAGCTTCAGCCAATCTTCAGAAATTTCCTAATAATCTGAATTAAAAACAACAATCAGCACTTTTAGTACTAGGTCAAAGTGATCTGGGCCTGTTGATTTAAATAGCGTATCCCTGTTGAAAGCATTCGGCATTATCCTGGATTACCAGCAGAATGGGGAGTAACTCATCACATGTATTTTGAAAACACAAACTCCAGCTTCTCTCAAAGCACTTCCTGAAAACTTGGGCTTTTCCTGCATCATTAACAATTTGCTATCGCCACCTAGGAATGGGTCCGGCATATTACAGCCTCCTCTGTGACTCTCATGACACCATTCGAGCCTCCAGTTACTCAACAGCTTCTTCCGCTAAAAAATCCAGCAGTGTTTTAATGAGGACCGAATTAGAACTTCTGAAAGCCTTCCCCACGCCTGCATCTGCAAATTCTCCAGACAGTTTCACCTCTGTGCCACTTGTACTCAAGTGCTTCCGAAAGTCACCATTGTGACCTGGAAGGCAGAGATGAGATGATACGCACATGCTCTTAAAAAGGCTGGCCCCATGGGATAGGGGGTCGGCCCGGACAAGGATGCTCTTCAAGAAATGAGAGAAGTGCAGGTATCACACCCTGGCTGAATGGTGTTACCACTTTCCAAACACCTGTAAGCATAGACAGACTGAGCCAGGTAGAGATTCTGTCCACTCAGTTCTCCTGATTTTGTTTCCATTAAACGGTTCAATCCTCCATTAAGTACATATAAACACTCATGCCATCCACTTGTCTCCTTCAACAAGGAGTCTGACAGTGTAACTGCAAGCAATGAAAATGTGTCTCCTACTACTTCTATTGGATATCCTGTTGTTCTTGCACTGGAGGAGATGGCAAATTATGGATTTTGGTGTCTCCAGAATATACACCAGTATGCAGACCTCTGCAAAATCCCCCATAATTATCCCTTTTCCAGGCTGATGACTCCTGACACACTTAGCTATTTCCTGCTTTTCTGACCATCATCACCTGAACCTTTTCTGGATTTACAGCATTGCTTGTGAGAATGAAGATGAAGGTGCCCTGTGGAAAAGGGAAGCAGGCTGTAGTTGTTCCCTGCACTGCTCCCTAGCCCTCTACAAGTCAATCCTGGCATTTCCCTTTATTATCCTTTTTACCACTGACCTGATGTTTCCATGAAGTCATTGTAATCACGCCAAAACGCATCACTGCTCTTGTGACAAAGCTCCCTCTGCACAGATTCTAATGTGCTTCTCCCTGCCAGTGCACATCACCTCAGCTCGCTCCCACAGCTCTCCCAGCACCTCTTACCATCCTCAATCTCACAATCCTCAGCAGCTCAAGCAGTCTATCCCAGGATAGAGACGGGCAAGCAGCTGCTCCTAAGAAAACCCTGGAAGAACCCATGCATGAGCCATTTGTGACTGGTAACTCATTCCAACAAGGCTGTTTAAAGAAGCATTTCAGTCTCTAGCCCTCTAGCGCAATGGACACTTTGCACCCATGTGCAGTCGTGGCCAAGTCTAAAAATTCTCAAATGCAAGTGCAGATTCCTCACAAAATTTCAGAAGTCTGGACAGAACTGGAGAATGTGCTTTTTCTTATAAAACACAGGTCATGGACTCCTTATGGACTATACCCTATAGACTGAAATCAAGTGAGCTCGAGTGGCTGCAGAGTCCAGTTAACACAGTTCTCTCCCTTCCTTTCTCTTCCCCATCCTCCCTTCAAAAGCACAAAATCATTTTAAAAAGGGGAGACAGGCAGAGAACAGAAAGGATTTGGCCACCTGGCCCATGGCAGTAGTCAAAGCAGAACCTGAAGATCCTGACTAAGACTGTTCCCACTACAGCTCATTTTGAACATGCAAATGTACAATCACAACCACTATACAGGTAGGATGTTAACAGCTATTGAGGAAATAAGAGGTTAAATTTACATCCCTTTAAATTGAACCCTTCAACACCCAAACCCAAAATATATATTTACTAATAAGACGCAGAATAGCTCAGATTGTACAATCAAAGAACGGGAAGAAAGAGAAACAAAAACCATTAATAGGGCTTGGGAGGACATTTTTATATGTTCCGCACCAAACTGAAGTTCTATTTGGCCTGATAACAAGAAAAAGCTGATATATTGACCTTCTTGGCAGACTACCTCGATGCCAACACATAGGGAAAAAAATAAACAGCAAGTTCCATTGCTGCTGCTTGATAAACAGGTCAGAATTATGCAATGCCAGACACGTGGCACAAAATACTTGAGTTACTTCAGGACACAGTTACAGGATAAACTGATAAACTCTCACTCTTAAGCAAGGACTGGAGTTAGATACAGTGTGCTACTACTATCCCTGACTGTCCTACATCTGTCCCTGTTCAATCCCAACTTTCCCATTCAACGTCAGCCTTGCTTTACTCTTGACTTTTTGGTCATATCATGACTTCTGTACTTGAGATCAGACTCTGCCTCAGAAGGCAGCAAGTGGGAAGTGGCTCTGCTGAGCTAGGACACCCTTTACCTCTCAGCACTGCAGAAATAACACGGTGTTTTAGCTTTCAGCTTCAAGAGCATCATGGCTACATCACACACCTAGGAAAACCAGGCTCTGGAAATGCTGTTCAACCTTGGAAGTGTAGAGCATGATGATGGATGGATGGATGGATGGATGGATGGATGGATGGATGGATGGATGGATGGATGGATGGATGGATGGGCAGGATACTCTGATGGAAGTTACCAAGGGCAGTATTTTCACTATGCTTTTTCTGGCCTGACGCTCTGTTTACACAGGGTGGAGAAGAAAGCAAAGTCATGACATCCCCCTTTGCATCAAGGCTCAAACATGTCAAACTTGCCACTGGGCACAGGAGAACAGGGAAGGCAACGCCCACACGGATCTGTATTGAGATTCCCTCTGATGACATGCCAAAGGACTGACACACAAGGCCCAGTGACCATGGAAAATACACTTTTCCAGTGAGTTGCAGCCAGACACATCAGACTCTTCCTGCTCTACACTTGCCGGGCTAAAGATGATGGCAGACAGATGAACTTTATCACTGACACATGGACCATTCCCTGCCCATGAACATTTCAGAGGAGAAACATGTTCTAGTGCAACTCAGCCCAAGCATTGAATGTAATGGGTGCAGAAGCTGCTGCAAAGGGCAGGGTCTTGCTCACCACACATTCAGTGGTAACCTTCCTGTAGTCAGGAAAACCTGGGACATCTGAAGCTGTAAGGAATGGTGAGTTATGTTTGGGCATATGAAGAGCAGATACAAGTTGCTCAGAAAGAAGCCAAAGATTTGTAAATAGGGTTTGTGTCCCTTGTATCCTGAGTAATGAGAGAGTTTGAGACTTATTCTTCAGGACAGACCCCAGTGACCACTCTACAATCTTCCCAAATTTTACCTGTATCTGCTTTTTCTCTTTCATACTTTGAAACACTTTTCATTTTTCTCCCCTCTCTATTCTTGTCTAGTAATTTCCCTGTGGCATTCCTCTTCCCACTCCCCTGGCCAGTAATCCTAGCTTCCCACAGCCACCCATGCCAGAGCAAGTGGTGTGCAAACACTAGCTGCAAAGGGACAAGAACTTGTGTTAACACACTGAAATAAACCAAACAAAACAATTTTATAAGATTTATTGAATCCAAAGTCCAGCAGAAACAGATGTACAAACTTTGCTTGTACAGTGCTTGGAGAATGGGATGCAGAGGGTGGAGGGAGCAGCAGAGCCCAGAGTTGCTGCTGGATCATGTTCCAGTTGGAGGCAGGGCCTTTTCCACGCACCGTGATGAGCAGGCTGCTATTGCTCAGACGGCTATGGGTCTTTGGCAGCAGCAGGGCATGAGGTCAGGGGAGGGGAACGTATGTTCAACAGAGGCTGAACAGATGGAATCTGGTGCACAGAGAAGTAGGATGCTGCTTCTACACTGTCCTGGGCTGAGCAGTCCCAGGCAGGGACAGGACAACAAAGAATATGGGGCAGGAGCCGGTACCACAGGAGAAGTGGAACCATCCTCTGTTACTCCATCTTCCAGTGGATTTGGCCCTGTAAGTGGATGTGCCTCTGGTGTATATTAGTGCAGAACAGTAAATGCAGGCCTTTGCCCCCAGCAAAGGGAAGGCTGAGCAAACTCTGGCACTCCTACAGCCTCAGAAGTCAAATGCCTGGTCACAAGAAGCCTGTAAACACCTGGCCACAAGAAGTCTAGTGCCCCAAGAAGCACCTGAGGTGCAGCAGCATCTCAGCTGTCATTCAGTTTTACAGCATTTATGCCAAGCCTTATGAAGCTGCACACACATCACATGTTTGGGTGACAGCAAGGTGGTTGCTTTGCTTTTCTTTATTCAACTATGCTTCAGAATCAAATAAACTATTAGTGCTGCATCTAATCTTTCTGTTTCCATAATGAGCCTAGAAAAATAGCTGCTCAGTGGCCACAGGAGCCTGTTATAGATTCGGGGTAGTGGGCATAGGGGAGACATGGTCCTGGCATGGAACAACTGTCTAGGTACAGTCACAACACCAACTGCAGGACAGGAATAGGACCAGGGAACAGCATGCTTAACACATTACAGTATCTTCCTGGCAGAACTTCAAGGGCCTGGACATCTGCTCAGAACATGTCACGGGTGAAAAAAACCACAAAAACCAAAAAACAAACAAACCACAAAAAAACCCCTAAAACCCACTTAACCAAGGATACCAAGATATGAAGAAGCCCTAGGTAGAAACGTCCCAAGCTTTTATTGCTTACAACAGCTTCTATTTCTTCTACAAGGTGGCAAAATGACTGAATGCAGTAGAAGGCCAAACCCTGCACTACAGGACCAACGCTTGTACAGAGAATAAAACCACCCCATAGAGCACAAACTTCCCAAAGTAGGGGCTGGATGGGCTCAGGTCCCATAACCTTTGCAGTATCCCACTGAATCCTGTACAAGGCCATGGTGCAGTGCAGGACAGCACCATACACACCCCAGTGAGGCACTGCTGCTCATGGCCTCCCTATCACCCCAGGTCTCCGCAGATTAAGCTGAGTCAATCTGGTCCCTGCACAGCCACAGCAGATGATGCTAATCAGAGAATGCAGGACTCTTGGCAGGCCTGGCTGCAGCTTTGGCTCAAAAGCTATTCCATGTTTTTCAATAAAGTACTTGCAACTGTAAAAGAGATGAAACTCAGACCAAATCCTCACAGTAAGACTTATCTGCGGCAAGAATCCAAAGGAGAGGAAAAGAAAAGGAAAAAAGGAATCACAACACCTCTCTCATATTAACAGAGAGCAGGAAAAAAAGGACACAGTGACCCAAAAATCAGAATGACTCAAGAGTCTGGGACATTGAGCAGAATGTGGGTGCTAACAAGCATTGCCTGATCCACCACAGAGATAACAAGCAGAGTAACACTGTACAATTCAATTTTTCACAATATTGATCTGGCACAGTGATTTTTAGACCATATCAGCAAGTCCTACGATTTAACAGCTACTGCATGTTAACTAGCCTTCAAAACAACACCAAACCACAGTCTACATCATTATATAAAGTGACACTACCCATTGACTCACAAAGAGAAGAAACAAAACCAGAAGGCTCTGGATGACTGCAACACAGGCAGTAACTTTTCAACAGGAAAGGTCTGTTCCACCAGCCCCAGAGATTTGTAAGGAGTCCATTTCACTATTACTTAGCATGCACCTCAGCACAGAATAGAGTAATCAAGATGAAAACCCTACTTCCTTGAATGAATAAAGATGGCAAGCCCTACTAACTTACAAGCCTGATGGTCCATCTTCTGCCAGAGTGAGAACATGATCTAGTTTTCCCTACACCAGAGAGGTCAAGATGCGCTACAAGCCATTTACAGCCCTGTGAAGAGCATACCATGAATAAAGCTACTACAGAACAGGCTGTTCCTATGTACAAAGGAAAAGCTCTCTAGCATGATCAGGTCACCACTGCACTACTATATCCATTATATTCCCTGACACACCACACTGGAGGGGGTGGGGAGCAGACCAGGGATACAAAGTAATACAGGTCCGGGATGGGGAAAAAGAGTCAGATGAGGAGCTTTTCCATTCATCTATTAAGTGGAAGTAAAGAACAAGTTACAATCAAAAGCTTATCACATACACAGGCTTCAAAACTCATGATATTAAATAATTCACATGTTCATTTATAGGCCAACTTTTCAACCTTCAGCTGATGGGCAAGAACATCTTTATAAAATATTAAGACACCTCCAGCAAAATCTTGCAAGATCATGGGCAAGAGTAGTTTTACAGAGACATCAAGGCAGGACAGTTCAGTGACTCAGCCAACAAGCAATGTTAGAATTCACTGTAGAATGCAGGGGGCTCATGTCCAGCTACTATTAAAAACAATCCCTAAAATGGTATTTAATGAGCTAAGAAAATTATGAACCAAAAAACCACTCATCTAAACACAAGACCTTATGGAGAGAGAAGTTTTCCAGAAGCACATTTCATAATGTTAAGAGGTTGCAACAAGGCCTTCTAGATTCTAAACTGAAGTTTCTTAAATACTTTCCATATTAATCAACGTGAAGCAACAGGGTTTTCTGAAGAGGATCATATTTATCCATCAGTAGAAACAACTGCTACCCAGCAGTTTGAGTTGTAGTGAAATGGAGCTTTGTGTTGATGTTACCTTTATCCAAAAGGCTCTGATAATAGGTACAGCCACATTAAAGAATTTGTTTTAATCTGAAAAACAAGTTGTGCGGTGATTACAACTTGTGTTGACAGCTGAATTGCTGTCTCTAAAGTGCCTGTCAACTCTTAGCTGTCACTAAGACACCTGGATTTCCCAAAATCTGTGCTACAGCTGGAGATACAAGTTGTGGCACTGGTGAAAACCAAACCCCAAACCCCACTGTGCAATGCCATCTTCTGCTCTGCTTTGGAAGCTCTGCTTTCACACAGCACAAAACCAACGCAACCTGCTGGATGACAGAGAGCTCCATGCAAAGGCAGGAGCTCCAGCATACTGATATCATACGTCACTGGGAACATGTTGCATGTGAACAGAGCACAGAACTTCCAGAAGAGGCCAGCCCAGCTACAAAACAGATACAGCACAGAAATCAGGGCATGGAAAAGTGCAGGACAGTCATAACCCCGAGTAAGAATCACTTATCCATACTGATGCCTGAGCACTTAATGTCCAGTAGAAACAATTTCTTTGGTTATTTTCCAAAGCCAAGATTACTATCTTGAAATACCGATTCATGGTTTTGTTCAGCTTTGATGGCAAAGACTTTCCCAACTACTCCAAGGTGAGGCACAGCTGCACTGAGCTCAGCTGGAGCCTCAGTCTGCTTCCTCCAGTCAAACATGAAGTCTGGGTCCCCAAAGCCAGTCTAACTTAACAGACCAAAAGGAAAAAAAAAAAAGAAGAAAAAACCAACACTTCCCTAAAAACCCAACCAAATGGCTGGCAGCAGTTTTTCTGGCTGCAGACAGGACCATCAGCACAATTGACACAAGCAAACACATGAAATGAAGTCAGTCGAAAACGGAAAAAGGCAGGAACTTTACATAATCCTAGTTTTCATATACATAGCTATAAATAAGACATGATATTAAATTTAACTTTAATTCAGGTTATTCATTCCAATTCTGTGGTTCAGGAGCTGGTTTTGTTACTCTTCAGCTCTGAACACACCTGACAGCAGCAGGTCTGACCTCATTGGAGGACCTGATCACTCTGATATCACCCCTCAGCACGTATCATGAAGAACTAAGCCATCTGTCCAAGCCCCCCCATGCCCCACCAGCTCAGCCACTATCAGCTCTGAGCACAAGGCTCATGTCCTAAAACATACCCCACCCAACCAAGCTGTGTCAGCTCTGTGCACGACAAGCTCCTTAGGGGCAACACCCCAAATGTGCAGAGCACGGGAGAGTGTGGGGACGGAGCTTTGGCAGCCACCAGGGTATAGAATGGCTGATGTGAATTCAGGTTATTCAAAGAACAACACAAACTTATCTAAAATATCAATTCACTCAATGTGTATTTTATAACAAAACTATTATCACCATCCTTGTACACAAATTCAGTCCACACCTTCCCTCCCATTCCACAAGGCACACACACAAAGTACACCCAGTTAATTCTTTTCATCACACACCAGCAAGTTTTGACTTTGGATGTCAGTGAAATTTAGATCTTTCAAATCCAAGCTTTGTCACAAATCCCATTAATGATTTCTGAAAAACTGAAGAATGTGAAAGAAAGAACTTCCAGTTCTTCTAGGGGACAAAGACTGGATGTGAATGAATGCACAACACATTCAACAAATCTGTTTCAATATTCAAGCTGGAGTTTTCATACAAGTTCAGGCAAATTCAGCACATAAACTGAAAAAACGGATTGAAAAAAGAGAAACCGGACATGGGATGAAAAGGCAACTGAGCCATCCAGTGAAACTCAGCTGAAGTTGATGGGCAGTCAACAAGTCAACCACAAACTACAAAGATTCCTGAAGACACAAAGGTTGGTTTTTTTTAATAAAGGATCATATAATTTTGAGAATTCTAAAATTTCAAATAGTTTGTGGGTTTAAATTGCAATTTTTAAAAGGTGTTCAACTGATCTGCAGAGTAGAAGCAGGAAGAGAAAAGATGAGAGTGAATTACGTAAGGCCAGAGGAACTCAGATTCTTCAACACAAGATGCAGCAGGGCAGCCATTAAAATATACACAGAATACATGTACACACAGAATTTAGAGTGAAGATGAAAAAAGAAACAATATAATGAGTTGTGTACGCCAAGGATAAACAAAAATTAAGTGCTCATCAGATTACTTTCCTATGATGGTATTTTACATACACTGAACACGAGATTGATTCCATATGGGAAAAGAAAATCTTAACACTAAAAATATGTGAAAGCTTAAGTTCAAAGGAAAACTTTTTGTTTTATTAGAAGAAGCTCAAATTCCTTATTAATTTCTTTAGTATGACCTTAATTTTTACTTAAATTTTAATAAATAAATAAATAAATAAAAGCTTTCCAGTATGCCTGGAAAGATGCTGTCTTGTAAAACTGTCTCCATGATCTGGATAACTGTTAACTGGAAGGAAATTTAATTGAGGTTTCCAACATATATCTCTTTCTATCAAAAATAATCTCTGACCACTGTTACCCACGTGTTTCTGGAGAATAAAGTTTCCCAAAGGAGCTGCTTCAACCTGCACTACCTGTGTGATGAACCAGGCAAGCAGACAGATCCAATTTAATAACAACCCCAAAATCAAGTAGTGCCCCCCACCCATTATTATTAACCCAATTACATGACCCATTTCACATGCAGCCCCACAAACTGGTTTGATAGGATAAATTAGAGAGTATCAGAGTCATAACCAATTTTGTGGATAGGAACTGGCACAGCCAGTTGAAGGACTGACTGCATGTGTAACTAACACCTCGAGGTGTTTCTACAAGTAGTTTAGGGGGGACACACATTTATTTATTTTAAAAAACCCGGTATCAACCCTAACCTAACATGTAAAAATTATTTACCATATTTATGCAGGTACTAAATGAGTGTTCTTCTCTAATTCCTTACCAACATGAGGATTTTGGTACTATTCAATCTGGGTTATACCTACTGTACAAATAAAATAAAATTCCTGGCAAGTCAGATGTCCTCCTGGCAAGCAGAGGAAAAGTTTAAATATGGACTGATAAGCAGAGATGGGTTATACACTAACTTTTTATTAAAGAACTCCGGTAGGACATGATATAGACAGTATTGCTATTACTGGTTTAGTAGAAGTGACATTAACTGATCCAAATTGCCATAAAAAGTATTACATTGAATCAAGTATACAAGTAAAACAGTAAAAGTAAGTGTACTCAGACTTCTGAGAAATCACAAGGCTTCCTTCAGCAATTCTTGAATAATCTGAATGGTTGACTAGAAACCTCAGCGGTCTTGAGTTCTCCATGAAGAGCCACAGCAACACTAAAAACAAAATGGGTAGAAGAGAAGGCAAACTGAACTTCTTCATGCTTTTTCCAGCATTAAGCCTTCCATATGGATGGTAACAGAGGGGAAAAAGACAATTCAGTTTTTCCATGGCTCCCTACAGACTCGACAGGCATCACCCATGAAGAGCTTTATCTCAATCTAATGTAACTTAGCACAGGCACCCTGCCCATACCCTGACGTCGGCTCGCTTAGCCTTGACACAGCCAGCAGCTTGGACTGTCACTGCTTTCTCATCATTTTTTCCACCCATCTGCCCTCCTAATGTGACAAGTTGCTGTAAGGATAGACAACACAACTAAAATTACATCTAAACTAATAGAAAATCTTTGATTTGCTTTATTTCCGTAATATAGCAAACAGAGCAGGTGAGAAGTTACATATGACAGATACTGATGAGGGAGGTAAGAAGTGTGAGCACCATTGTCTAAGGCGTTGCTATGACACCATGCGGAAATCCCACGTGCCATTTTGGAGAACTGCTTTTAAGGATAGTTCTGAAAGAGCTTTGCAGCAGGACAAACACCATAAGGTATTAAAAGACAGAGCTTCATCAGCTGCATAAATAAATAAACTTAATAGAAATTACTTCTAAAGACAGAAAATCAAGCAGTGTGTCCAAGCTGCTGATGTAGCCAAGAGATTCTGAAAGCCTCAGACTGAATCACTGCTTGTTTGCCACATACTGTTCATGTATTTAATCCCATACTTCAGGGCTTTTGCTGATGGCTCTAGAAACCAAAGGCCTTCTTTTCCCAGGTAACCATGTAGCTTCTTCCCTTCCCGTTTCTGCTGAAGCCTTAAGAATCATGAAAACTTGCCAAGGATTTTTCTTTGCCTTTGTTTGTAAGATGGGATAAGAGCCACTTCCTAGACTTGTTCTGAATTTTAATGTTTCCTTTTACTATAAAAGGTAAGATACTGCTGCTTGTGATACATCCCGCATTTAAACGTTCAGAAAACATCTACAAGAATTGCTGTAAATCACGAAAACATGACTAACAGGGAACGGTGAAGAGCCAGGGGTGTTTGATCTGGAGAGAATACCACAAAGTAGTGATAGAGGTTTTCATGTATAGAGCTACAAAGAGGAAAGAAATTAATTATTTTCCACCTCCACATGATCCAAGAACAGACTCAGACTCAGACTACATGGGATATTCAGCTTTGTCATTGTGGAAAGTTTCCAACACAAGGACAGTGTTGGAAGAAGTTGCCAGAAGAATAATGAAAGACTGGTTAAGACATACACTTGTCAGGCAGGACTAATGCATAATTGAATTCACTTCAGATCAGATGATTTGGTGAGGTCTCATCTTCTATAATTATTACATTTACCACTGGGACTGAGTCCTTTAGCACAGGTCCTTTGTTTGTCAGTGGAGTCACAGAAAGTGACAAACCAAAATATAAACTGAAAATTTCCTTGAACACATCTGAAGTAGTAAGATTCCCTGGCAATCACAGAAAAAAAAAGAAAAGCAAAAAAGAAGTATAATCCCACACCAAAACTAAACCAAAATTGTCTAGAAGGAACATCTGGAAGTCTTTGGTCAAACTTCCCACTTGTAGCAGGATGAACTTAAGAGTTTGATGAGGCTGCCCAGAGCCTTGTTGAATCGGGGTTTCAAAACCTAAATACAGAGCCTCTGCAGAAACCCATCCCCAGCTCTGATGAGGAACAGTATCTTCCCATGAGAATTTCACTTGTGCAGGACGAGGAGATGGACTTAAAGATCCTTGTGAGTCCCTTCCAACTTGGGACATTCTATGATTTTATGATACAGAAGGCTCATTTTTATTTTATCTTCATGCCTACATAAATGGGTCACTCACAAGGACCTTTTGCTGAACAAAGACTCAGGACACCTAGACAAACTGTTTCTAGTTTTGCTGACCTGGCTTACAGCACTACAGTACCAGAAGTCAAACCCCAAAAGGGAGCAGGTTTCTGTACACCAAATTTTCTTGATTTATCTAGCCGCACACTAATTCAAGTCTATAAAACATTCTTGAATTTGAAAGCTTGTTCTTTTAACAGAGGGTTTGGAGCAGACAGATAGTGAATAAGCTGAATAGTAACATTTTTTTTTGAAAAGTAACCTGAAAAAATTACCAACGTTTCTGAAAATCAAAGAATAGTGACTGAAAGCTGGCACTCCCTTCAGCATGTACAATGCAGCATAGCAGAGCAAGTTATTTATTAACCAGAGGGTGTTTAAAGTCTCTAAAAGTGATTGGGCAGATCCTATCTATGCTGGTTAAGAAACTGAAGCAGGGTATGCCTAAGGGTGTGGTTTCACAATATTTTAGGCTGAATTAAGACCTTGCTGCTACCTTAGAGATTCATCCTTCCTTCCCTCTCTGCCTGGCTCTATGTTCCCACTGTGTTACCCTCAAAGACTTCAAACAAATGAAATGTTATTTCTCAACAGCACGAAGGACTTGAACCAATACAGAACAGCACATGCAGGGGAGAATCATTTCCAGCATGCACATCTCATCCATGTTAAAGACAGGACACTTATCTTCTCCATTTTATGAAGGTTTGGTGAAACCTGTAGCAAACCACCAACACATTTTCAGTTGGGCTCAGAAAAACTTACTGGTCTGAGGGCTAAATAACAATAATAAAAAAAATTTTAGAAAAGGACATTGAGACTTGTACATGCAGGATGCACAGGTAAGAGCATTGCTCTACGAGTCATGAAGAAACCAGCCCACCACAACCCCAACACAGCAGAGAAGCAGGCAGGTTCCTGTGTGGCCTGAAAGCTGACCTGGCCAAGGAGATGACAATTGCCAGAGGCAAAAGCTTGCACCAGGAAAGAAAAGGAACTGTATAGATGGGGTGGGGAGGAGGGAAGGGTCAAGTTTCTCTCCTTTGATGACATTGAGTTTAGCAGCAACATGTAATTTCATCCTCAAATACCAAAATGCTGAAGACATGTGAAAAAAGTTGTATCTGGGAAAAGAAGTGAGACATTTCAATAAAAGCCACTAGTTTAAAGTAGAATGCTCCTTAGTAAATGTTTTAATTATCTTTAAAAAAAAAAATCTAAAAATCAAGATATGTCAGGATCACAAAAGCTGGTAGTTAATAATAATCCCACAATCATTTCAGACCTGCTGACTTAATTTCAATGCACAGCACAGAGAAACCCTGAGTTGAACATGGATGAGGAATTCTCCAATTAAAAGCAGTCCCTATTCCCAGTGTAAAGAGGGATATAGTCAAGGGAACTCAGCTCATGCTGCTCCAATCACACATAACCTTCAGAGAAAGCTCAGCACTACCCCCACCAGCATCCAGCTGGGCTGAAGCCAAAATAAATTTGGCATGAAGCACAAATGGAACTGGAACTGGTCGAAGTGTTTGTCCTTGTGGGGGAAAAAGGAGTTTGAGACAGAACCCAGCAGCAAGATTGTTCTTCAAATTAGGACTGCCTGGGTGCCAAGGATCCCCAGTGAAACTGGGAACACGAAAGGACCAGCTTTGGCTCCCATACCAGGCTCTGGGCTCCCAACCACCACTTGCAGTGGTTACACACTGCCCTGCTAGCACACCAAGTGAAAATCGATCTCTTAAAGCAGAAGTGACTTAGAAGGGTTCTAAGGAGACAAACCCTGGCAGGGTTTCAGGTCACAAAAAGTTAAAATTACACTTTGATGTGAAGCCAAGTCAAGACTCCAAAGTATGACACTTCTTTGTGAGCTCCCACTTACTCTGTGCTGTGAAGGATCTGATAACAGTTAAGCCTGGAACTATGTTTCTTACTTCAGTTACTTGAACAATATACTAAGGAAAAAAAACCCAAAAAAACCTCAGACTCATTCTCCAAAAGCCAGGAAGATAATTATTGAGCTTTAATACAAAGCTATGCAGTTAATCTTACACAGATGATGGGAGAGTGACCTAACTGTGACCACAGAATGACTCTTGGCAGCATAATCTGCATGTGATCAAACAAACAACAGGTTAATAGGATCAAATTTGTACAAGTCATTGCTAAACAAGCACTATCTCAAGTCTCAAGTTCACTTTATGCTTTATTTCATTGAGAGAAAAGAATTCCATATTCATCACATGCACTCGAGAAATAATAATGGTATGCAGGCACTTCGACTCAAACTAACCACAAAATACTGCCCATGTACCTCCTGGGTTTTAAAGACATTTATCAGATGTGGTTTGGGAAATTTTTAGTCACCAAAGGGAAAAACAAAAGAAGTTACATTGTCTGTTCAATTTCAGGACAGCACACCTGGGACATTTAGTACACACCATCTCAGGTTAGTATTGAACCAGGTTGTCTATGTACCTGTATTATAACCCCAGGAGAATCCTAAATTAACCATAATCCAACCAACCATCAGCAGGCCAAATCTAGAAGGCACTCCCCCCCATCTTTCCATCACATATGACAGAGAACCATTTCTTGAACAGCACAGGCTCCCTCAACAGCCACACAACCCCTTTTCCAAGCACTGCAACCCTGGGAAGAAATGATGGGATTAGATTCATACTTTGCCTTGTACATGGCATATAACCCACTTGGATTAGGAGAACTGGGGGAGAGAAGGTGCAGGGAGAGTAGGACTGACTGGTGCAGATGTCATAACAATTACTAACAAATACAGTTTGTAGTAAGATGCAAATTCTTTAAAGCACAGGTGTCACTGAAACCATTCTCCACAAGACAGTTATCAGATCTTTCTTTTATTATGACAGTCACAAAACATTCTCCTTTGGAGATCCACAACAAGGCTTGAAAATGGATTTCATCTTTAAAACAACTTCATCAGAAGTAACCCAAAGCCAAAAAAAAAAAGCCCCCACCACGGGGAACCAGCTGCCATTCATTTTGGCATTTGAAGAACATTTACTTTCTACAAAATACAAACTTCTAATTTCAAGCCCAGTTGAAAGAATTTCTGGCACAAAAATCATTATGTCAAGACATATCTAGAAATTGTTACTTTAGTCAATAAATTGGATATTGTTGAAGAAGGATTACCAATTATTTATTTCTAAAAAGAAGCCACTTAACCAACTTAGAGGCAAACCTAAAAACACACATTTCAAACTAAAGAAGAAACAATATTAACTGGAAATACCACTCTATCACATTTTCATAGTTTTTCAGTGGGAAGAGGGAAAGAAGAGAGACAATACAACAGGCCAATTACCCTGTCATTTTCAGATAATTTCATGTCAATTTGTCAAGTGGAATATACAGATTAAATGCAAAATGATTTTCCTACTTACTTTTCAGACGCAAAGAAGAGTTTGTCTGTCTGAAAGCTCATCATCTTGCCCACTACACATTAGTTTAGTATTAATTTCTAATATCTGCTAAAATCATCACAGCTGCATTGAAATCACTAGTAACTCAATTTAAGATAACACTCAAAAGTTTGAAACTTCCAGATGTAAGACAATTATAGTAATGTAATTTTATTAATAGAAACACACATTCACTAATTCATATATATAAAGAAAAATCTTTATTTCAAATGAACATTTAACACAGACCATAATTCAAACCAAACCTTAACAGCGACTTACCAGGAAGCCTGTTCATGTTGACTCCTTGAGCAGAAAGTCCTATTCCCATGTACCTTCAAAAAAACCAAACAAAATACCAGTCACGCAAAGAATGGTCAAGGCACAAGATTCCCTACAGCAGAAATATAGCACTAAAATAAACCCAAGCCACACACAAATTATTTAAGAATAACAAAATCACTAAATTTTCCATTACTCATGTCTTTTATTGAATTCAAGATAAAAATGTCAGTCTTCTTTACTAACAGACAGCTTTCCGATGTACAGCTACAGCTACTCTTCACCTGTCAATTGGTAGGAAAAGGACTGGAAAATAATCAGCAATTTAATTTCCAGTTTGGTATTTGTGAGGTATTTTTACCCATAGATCAGAAAAATACTATTTATATAGGTGATTAACAAGACAGTAAAAAAAACACCTAAGTGCAGATACAGTAGATGAGGACAGATGTTTGTCTTGCCTGATGTACTGTCTCCAAAAATAGCTGAGGGTGGATGCAGAGAACAGAGCAAATACCTTCCAAGAACATTCTTTCATTGTTCAGCATATATTTTACACAATCTCACTTTCTGAACTTTTGTAAGCTCTTTGAAAAGGCAACATCCTGCAGCTCCCCCATTCAATTCCTGCCCAAGCTGGTTTTTCTTGGTACTTGCATTTTTAAAATTGGAAGAGAGGAAAAGCATTTCCTGGATACCCTACCCCCCAAAAGGTCTCAGGATTGGTTAATCATAGTCTACTCAACTGTTCTTAGGGAAGCTCATCTCTACCTCAATGCTCATGCTACACTTCCAGCTATGTAACTTCTCTGAGAAGCAGGGAATAACCAGAACCACCAGCGTCACACAACACATGCCCATGGTGATTATTACAGATAACAGCATAACAATGTTCTCTATTTTGGCTTCTATTCCTCCTCCTCCTGATCTCTATTACTGCATTTATTTTTTGACTGCAGATGAGAACTGAACTAATTTTTCCATGCAACTGGGACACTATTTGACCCTACATTCTAAGAGGCAGCTCAGACACTTTTTGTGTCAAGTCCAGATTGTTTATTCTGCCCTCATGAGAATAATTTTGCACCTATCCTGCCGAAGACTAAGGCAAAGCCAGCCTTCACAAAGTCTCCTCTTTCTCACTGCAATACTTATGCACATTCCCATTTTGAGTCTTATGTTAATTTGCATGGTCTGTAATTCTCAATATCCCCTGAAAACACAGCTACCCTGCTCAGTTTGTTTCAACACAATTCCATAATTTTAGGTTACTGAGCTTTGAAATTACCAGTCACAGTTGGGCTCTTGTTCATGTAAAGAAAAGAATCCAAATGGGCTACAGTCAGTGTCCTGCTATTCTTTCATATAATGAAAGAATATATTTATTCTTTAATTCAGTTTTCTTCCTGCCACCTGCTCCATAAAACATTAACCACGTATGAAAACATCATTTCAGAATTTCACCCCAAAGTTACATTTCTTCAAGTTATGTGTATTATTAGCTATTCTTAAACAAGCTTTTGAATTTACAAGGTTTTTCTGGCTTTTTTTGTTGTTGCGTGGTGGGGTTTTTTTATGAACACTGAAGTGGCAGGGTCTGGGGGCCTTTTATAGCACTCCTCAAAGGACACCAAACATGAGTGATTATGGTGAATGCTGCAAAGCAACTTCTAAACACACTTTTCCTGTAAACATTTTCTGCACTGTTAAGAGCATGAGTAAGAAGTTAAATCCTAATGAGTTCCTTGACTCACAAGAACCTCTCCAAAGCATTTATGGCATCTAAAAATTCTGCCTCACAGTGTCATCTGACATACATGCATCTGTAATAAATAGAATTTTGGGGATACATTTACAACCTTCCAGGCACAATATGGAAGAATTTCCTCTATATCTGCAGGGAGTGCTCCAGCTCTTCCCTGCCACCTTCTTAGTGCACTGGCAGATAAGAGAGTTCTTGTTCATTTTCCATATTCCTACTGAGTCTGGAATCTTCTGCTGCTACAGACTTCCTTACTACATGGTGTGTTTTGCCATGGTTTTTTCCACCTACGTTTGCAAGCAGCCAGGATCCCAGTCCACAGCTAGAACTAGCACTCAGGTCTGTGAGAGCAGTGACAAGTGCCACCTCTGCCAACTGCTCAAGCCTCAAGAGAGCTGTGGTTCAAAGAACACAATTGCTTCAACTCAATGTGAAGGAAGCATCTAAGCCAGAAGCGGTAACACCAGAAAGATCATCCTGACACTGGCAGGTCTGAAACACTTGGTAAAAACCTGTCCAGGAGCAGACCATTCTCCTTCTCCAGCAGAACCATCCCCACCAACTCCACCAGGTCACATCACCAGGCTGCAGACCTCCTGGGTTTGTTGGCTGTGACAAGTTTTGTTCAAAGAGCAGGATGTGCCACTTGGCACAGGGCATGTTTCTTATGTCCTGATCTATTTGGCTCAGCTGAAGGTAAAATACTGTAGAATTGTGGCCACTTTGTCATGGGGTGGTGTCAGATTCCTTCCTTTCAATATCACACAGCACAGCTCTGCTGCCACAGGGCCATGGGCCAACTCCGTCCCTCCTTACTGCCAGAGGGTGCTTGTCTGCTCCTCTGCATCTGCTGCTGTTGACATTAACAGACCTAGAATTGAACAGAGAGGACACCTCTGCACATAGCCTTGGCACAGCTTCACCGCAATCCCAGCTGTAGCACTTCCATGGGTACCCTTTGTCCCTGTCCCTTGCTGGGTCATTGCACTGTATTGCACCATAAGGGTGGCAACACCAAGGAAAACATTAGAAATTAGAGGAAATAACCTAATTGTTGAACTCAGATAAAATAGGTCATCACCCTCTTCAACTTATTCTGCTTAACTTCATTATTTTCTATGCAGATTCATCCCCCTTCTTTTGTGTACAGCAGCAAATCCGATGGATATAACCAAGGACAAAATTCATACAATAGTATTTTTCCATTTCCAGACAACCAATTTAAATTAAGACTGGAAGCTTGTATTTTTATAACAAGCAAGCACTACAACTCCACAAATTCTAAATTTAAGATTACACTTTAATCTAGATACACAACACCATCGAAATGTGTCGCTAAAAAAAAACGAACATGACCACAAGTCTTCCTGGTTCACAATTTTTTGCTCTTCAACTTCTGCTCCCATTTAAAGCTCAAGACAAACTTTAAAAATAAGAGCATAATGGCTGTAGAATTGTACACAGAATTTGCACACAACGTAAAATAAAAACAGACTCCCTCACCACGCTGAGTTTCAACTCCACAGCCCACAGCTTATATCCAGAACTTCAAATTGTCACAGACTTGACTGCTGGGTTTTGTTTTAGAAAGTGATACTTTGCTTTTCCTATCTATCAATTTATGTACTATCAATTTATTTAGAAGTAATAAATGAAATGAGCTTTAAGATCTATAAAGCCTCAGACAAAAAAAATCACTCTATTTTCTTGAAAACTGGGAGCAAAAAAAAATTAATCTTCAACTCTACCACCCCCAAAAGCACCAGGTGCTTTCTGGACTTCCTGGTGCAGAACAGCTTCTCACTTCCTCAATTCCAAATGCTCCATACCAGTTTTGTGTATGCAACAAACCCAATACTAGTTAAACAGTATTTGTGGGCATCATCAAGAGCAAACTACTGCCTTTTTTTTTTTTTTTAAATGAATCAATTATGATATCCAGTATCATTCAACATAAATCTCTATGGACTGCCTGCCTGTATCACCCCTGGTTTTGGACCATAATGGTGTGGACAGACTCCCTATGGGGTATCCGTTAACTGGAGTCCCTTTCTGAGAGATTCAAAGAGCCTCTTAAAAAAAAACAACGCACAAGAATGTTAGCACCCAGTCTCAAACAAGAAAAAGATTATTTTGGAGGTAATAATACATTTATATCCAGTAGCCATCATAGATAAGATGAAAAGCTAAGCAAAAGTGACCTCCTAAACCACTCTTCTCAGCTGTGAACACTGAATATTGGAACTGCCCCCCATACCTAATCTGAAGCTTCAAAAATGCTGCATCAGTAGACCAGTTCCAAATAGAGCAGACTGACAAAAATAAACGCAGACACATGCTGGTGATTCAGTCAGAACAGTCTTGTTTCCACTCACCAGCAGCCTCGGCAGTTACCATAGCACCAAATTCTTCCAGACTCCTACTTCACCTCAGCCCTGCCCAGTCAGTACTGGTTGCTTTAGAAAATGTGACTGAATCAGCCACACTTACCACCAACCACAACATCAGCTCTGCCTGTTTTATCCACGCCCTGGCTCTCTTTGGCCACAGCAGAAGTAGGAAGGACCTTGGTAACAAGCTCTTATGTCAGAAGATGTTGGCTCCACATACGACCAGCAGGATTGTCAGGATTTTTCCCCCTAGGTCTTACAGCACTGTGACTCTGCTAAGATTAAGCTCAAAGAGACAAAGGTTTTTGGGTCCCTTCCCCAGTTCCCAAGTACTTCAGCAGCAAACATCAATGTGTAGCTGCTCCAGCACAGTGACATCTAAACAGGACAGCATTTACTTCAGGCTCCTAAGACAACTTGTGTGATGGACTCTGCAGTGCAGGTGTTTCCAAAGCTGCATTTTTAATCTGTATTTTTTAAAAAAAATATGTATTATTTTTTGTTTCTCTCAATGAAAGACTTTTCATTGGAAAAGAGATGGAAAGCCAAAATGATGACTGTACTTCTAAATTAAAATGTAACTCCTAAAGACAGAAAAGCTCTCAAATGCACTGACTCAGGAAGAATTATATATATTGACACTGGGCAGAAATTATCAGAAAAACAATGAGAAAAATTGTTTCATAGGAGTGACAACATTTAACAGACCTAAACTGAAACAAAGAGATCTCTTAATGACGCTGTTCTAAGCATTACAGAGTCATAATGTAGATGAGACATTGATGGTTGTGTTTAGTGTGTCCCAGAAGAGGAATCCACCCATATGAGAAGCAATTCTTTGAGTTGAAAGATGTTTCTCCAGAACAAACATGATACCCAGAGAACCTGCCAAAAAGTCAACGTAAGAAAAAATTTTGCCCAGTCTAAAGCTACTTTGTATGAGCAACACATAAAAATCCTTGTGAACCCAGCAGAAAAACTTCAGAACAGACCTGGCCTTTGACAGCAAGTAGCTAATGCTGAAATTCCAGGATTTGCATCTATTTGGCTTTTTCAGTGCAGGAATGAAGAACTCATTGAGCAGAACAGAGAAGAATGCAGCACCAGAACTCATGTATACTGTATTCTTCAGTTTCAAGAATCCCAGGAGCAAAGAACATCTCACTGGAAAGCATCCAGCACTTGGGAAGCTTTGCTATATGCAAAATAAAGGCAGGGCAGAAGGAGGGAGAGAGTAATTAGCCCACAGTCCTCACTTGACCAGGGCAGTATACTTTACACAAAAGGAGGTATTTAGCCAAAAAGCTGCAAGACTTTCTCCAATAAACTTGGACTGAGTACTCATGTCAAACACTAGCTGACATTAGTAAGGCAGATTTATTAAGGCTTTGCCAGGAAAAGAAAGACAGTATGGTTTCTCCTGTATTTATTGCTTAACTTGTTGAAAGGTACCAAATGAGGATGGTGAAACAATCCCTGCCACTCTTTTTTCAAGTGGCTGTGAGGTTCACTCAGATGGCAAAATTCAACCCATCTGAAAGCTCGGGAAACAAAGGGGTAAAAAAACCCACTGGTTTAGCATTGGTTGGGTAACAGCCATGAGCCCAGAACTCGTCGTTTCTGAGCCAGTCCCACTCTGGCACAGTACAGGAGGCTGGAAGGAGATGACCAACAGGCACCAAGGTCCAAACTTGAGGAGTTAAGACCAGAGAGGTTAAATAATTTGTTTTGTAGGCCATGACTTCAAGTAAAGCAGTCGTTCCCTGATCACTTGTGAAGCAACATTAAATTAGCACGCTGTAGAAATTCCTGGGATTAGCATTTTATTATGTGGCCCAGCAAAAACAAGCAATCCAGCTTGGATTAGCCACGAGTTAAGCAAGGGATGTTCCACTCTTCCACAGGTTTGTGATTCAAAGGCTTCCTGTATCCTGCAGTTTTTTCTAATAACCACACCTCTGTGGTAGGAATCCTGTCCTCCCAGCTATCATGAACCCCACTCTTTCAACATGCACAGTTAAATCTAAAATAAACAAGCTGAATTATTAAGTTAGAGGTGAACAATACACCACACTGGTGGCATATCAGAGACTTTCACAGTCTCTCATGCAAAGCTCTGAACTTGTCTGAGGTGGGTCCTGACTTCATGCCAGGTTTAAAGAGTGGCTAGAAGTGATAACCCTTATCAATTCACCACTTGAAACCACCTTGTCACAGTTCTGGTGCGGGAAGGGGAACATTGTTTTAAGGCAGTAAAAAAACAAGTTACATCTGTTTTAAAAAATTACTTATGACATGTAAAATACTGGATTCCAACTGTCTCGATTTCTCAGTCTAACAACAAATATTTTGGAAGTACTTCATAATGGAATATAATCTAAGTGGAAGTGATTCTGGTTTTATTTGTGCAAATGGTGCTGTTCTGTGATGGTGCTTCAGAAATAGCACTGATGGGCTCCAGGAAGAATGGCAATTTCCCAAGCAGAGGTCAGTAAAGACAAATAAGTCAAGGTTGAAAAGAATTACATAAAGGCAAGAAAATAAAATTTTTAAGAGCTCATTAAGAACAACTACAAGTATCCTGAGGCACAGAGGAGTTCATTGTACATCAGCCCTTAGAAAGGCAGAGAAGCCTTAAAAGCTGAAGACCGTAGAAGAGAAGGTGCATGAGCAGGACAAAACTGAGAGGCAGCAACCTGGCAACATAACACATCTTCTCAGGGTGTTTATAAGTAACTGGTGACAAAACTACACAGGAAGAATGAAATGCTATTTTTGATAGACCAAAGTATCATAGTCTCAGCTCCCTTCCAATTTTAAGATCACATTCAGCTGGTATCTGCCAGCTGTAAGAACGGCCAAATCCATCCCTTGTCTGTGCTACCTTCAGGAAAGGAAAAGACTGATGATGTAGATTAATAATGTTTGCAGGAACACTGAAAGATGGAAAATATACACATGAAGACTTGACCCGAGCACCATTTAAGAAAGAAAAGGCACAGTATGAGCACAACCAGGCTAAAATCACCACTAAAATCTGTCCAGAATAACTAGTTTCTCCATCTGCTACCCCAACTATCACCACATCCAAGAGAACCCCAAACCCTGTGGTCAAATGCAAACAAGGGTGTCCTACCAATTTATTATTTTTTTCACTCCTGGCAGCTGACTCATTCTCCAAGTCAGCTGATATCCAACAAAGTTCAGACACAAACCATCTCAGTGGCAAATGGTGCCTAAAGTCAGGGAACAGCATAAAGCATTACTGATACTCATTCTCTGATTATTTATTCTGGTTACACCCAGCTGAATAAGTAGGATTTTTGTTCAGGTTGTCCTGCTGATTAACAAACCTTGCTTCCAAATGCATTGCTCATAGTCACTGAAAATATATTAGGGAAGTTAAACAGGTTTCCATGACTGAATGGACTTAAGATTGCTTGATTGCCAGTCTAAGTAACAGAACATTTTTTCTGCCATGAACAAAGCCTAGAAAACAGTAAAGAAAGATGCTAGAGTTACCACAAATATCTTACAGACAGGCATCCAAAAGAGGGCAAGTCATTTAAAGACTGTTTTGTTCTAGAGACTAATCTTGCTTTTCAGTCCATCATAACAGTCAGCTTCAAAATACAGCTTGAGCCCCTGTTTTTTCTATTTAAAAAATAGGGGGAACAATATAAATGCAAAACCCAAATCAGAAGAAAACACTCCATTCACCAGCTAGCTGTCTCTTCAAGGGTATTCTCACATCCTTACAGGCTAATTTGCTCTGTTTTAGGCTTGGATGGTAATAATTCTCATGAAAGGAGGATTTACCTGCTAATAATTATTGAAATTCTAGAAAGAAATAGATGCAATATTTACTAAGATCTGGGGGTGTTTTCATTATGTGGAAAACATTACAGAAAAAGTAACAGCAGAAGTTCTGAGAGATGTACTGGTGAAATAAGAACACTTTCTCTTTAAACAGTGGCAGAGAGTCAGAGCTGGAGTGAGCACTGGGAAAGCACCACACACTGAACTCATGGATCTTTACATACTGACATCTCCACAACAAAGGACAAAGGCTTCATGTGAACCAGAGCATCGGTACAAAGAACTTGTAAACAAGCAGGCAGATTGTAGTGTGGAAACAGAGGTCCAGTCTTACACCACAGGTACAATGTAAATCCCATTGCTAAAAAAGCAGTTTAAAAATGAATCTGGTAACAGAGTTGATAGAACACAATTAACACAATTCAGCTTCAGTGGAGAGCTGAAGAAAAAGTGTCAGAGCTTCACAGTGGATGATAAATTCTTTAGCAGTTCATCATTTCAAGGCTTCAAGTGAAGGAAAGAAGTTATCCAACTTACACTATTTAATTATTAAGCAGAATTCCTTAGATCTACAAGCTTAGAATATGTAAATAATTAGTTCCCATTATTCCATGACTTGATTTAACTGCAAACATATTCTGAAGAACTGAAGCATAGTAACGTTCTACATGTATTCTAAAGACGTTGATTTTGCTATAGTTTGCTTTTGTCATATTTCTACCTTTTCTGTAACAGGTACTCAGAAACAGCAAAGGGAGGGGGGGACGAAGAAATAATGAAACAAAAATAAACCCTTCCTGAAACTTTTCATCTTTACTGTGCAAAATTTCATAAGCAACTGAACAAAAGAAACCCAACAACAAAAATATAATTATCACAGTCTGAAATCTGGGAAATCTCAGACTTCAGACATATCTAAATGCACACATCACAAGTGAAAGAGTCACATATCACCATCACTGGTTCCATTTTGTTGCCTTATTTCATGAACTATTTTAAAGATAAACTGATATTCAACTATTACAATGGATGGCCCATGATAATGCAATAAAACACTCACTCAGTTTAAAGTTCCACTTCACTGATGAAAAAAGAAAGGAATTAAAGAAGTTATCAACTGCAAATCATATATTCCAACCTCATGATTGCTTTACACTGAAAAGCTGCTCTCAATATTACTCCCTTTCAAGAGTTTAACAGAACAATGACAAAAAAATAACAACTTGTATGAGGTGTCATCAATTGACATGAAACCTCTGCAGAAAATGAGTCTCCACACCTGACAGCACCAAGGTGCAGTTGGTAGCTGAGCAAGAAGGACTTGCTTGGGCAATCTGCAAATGGGAAAAAGGCAGGAGCTATTTAGGGAATCTACTTGGGGGATTTATTTATGTGTTGGGTTGTTTAAATGAATGTATGCACAACAGCATAAATTCAAACAAGCAGACCTACCTGCAAACAGAAAAACAACCCCCTCTCTGTGCTGGTTTGGATTCTTGGAAACCAGGATGGAAAAAAATGGAAAGAGGGGAAGAAATCAATTATTTACAGGCTTATCAGTGACAAATCAGGGATCACACGAGAAATCCTCAGTTCCCATAAAATATCCCTTAGCCTTCCCTAAAGCCACATCCACACAGGGAGGGCACTCCAAGGTGTCTGAGCATAAGCAGCCAATGCTGTCAGAGCACTCCACAGACAGGCCTCTGTCAGCATCTGGAACCCATTAGAGCACACAAGCAAAAGGCTTTTCACAGAGCCATCACACTCACCATATGCTGAGGAGAAATGGAAAGTTGGCAAGGAGAAACATAAGCAAGGAAAAGGGGCAGATGATTTGTTACTAATGTACAGACTGCAACCAACCAACACATCTGACCTTTATTTTTCTTTTTCAGTCAGAGAGAAACTAAGCTATTTTTATGTCTGGCTTATGGTGCACTTGTGTATGAAAGCTAAAGGAAGATTTTAAATAAACTATGGTATGGACTAAGCTAGATTAGCTCTTCAGCCACTCTCCTAAAAGAACTCTTTCCTCCCTCTCCCAGAAAACTGTCCTCAACCTAAGCTAGTGCTGACCAACATCTCTGGACAACAGGCTGCACAGCTCAAAGCACCTGTGAAATGGTGCTGAAAGAAGGATACCAACATTCCCTCTGGCTGATGTCTTCCTAACTTCCTCTCCTGCCCTTCTGGGTTGCCACCTAATGCAGAAATCCCTGTATCAAGTACTGATCCAGCAAAAAGACTGAACACAATCGAGCTCACTACACAGTCACTGGTGCTGGCACACAAAAATACATCATGGCAAAAGGAAAAGACATACTGGGATGCTTCCTGGGATGGCTCAAAGTCCTCATGAAATCACTGGACTGCCCTGGCAGAGATGGCTGGGCCCCCTGGGACGTCCTCTGCCCACAGAGCACACCTGCTGCTTTTGCAGAGAGTCACCATGGGCAGGCAGTGGCTCTGTCCCCACTGGAGAGGTTGGGATGCCAGCACACCCAAGTATCCTTGAGTAAGCAGCTGGCCAAGACCAAACCATTCCCAGAAACAACAGCTGTCAACAACAAACTGCCACTGCAAAGGCAATCCACAGGCTGCTGGACTGTCTGTTCCAGGAGCAACTCAGAAATGGAGAGGAGGCTGCAGGACAGGTCACTTTTGCCAGAATCCAGAACCTGTGCACCATCAGGGCTGGCCTCTGGAATGCTCTCCCCAGTCACATTCCATCACAACCCAATACATGACTCAGGGAGGTAAAACCAGTCAAGAAACCAAACTGGTGGTCAGGTACACACACTGTACTCACAGACAGCTCACCTTGCCCCAGCTTAAAGAGGACAACAAGGATGACTTTTTCGTCTGAGTCACAGCAGCCTCTAAGTTGTGGGCTGGCTGCCCTACCCTGATGAGTCTCTCCCTGTTCCTGTTTACCAAGCAGAGACCATCTAATGGGGAAACAGAGGCTGTGAGATGTGCTGACAAATCACCACCAAATAAAACCACACATTGGAGGCAGAGAGGACAAGAGTTCAGTGCTTCAAATACAGCTAAGGTTGAACTGTTACGAACAGCACCTCGATAAAAGCCTGAGTTATTTGTGGCAGTTCAGGAACAGAAAAGTCACAGGCATTTCTGCCAATGTGCTCATCTGAGGAATGCTGGAAGCAAGCCATCCACAGATTTACGGAGAGGTTTGGACGGGAAGGGACCTTGGGACATTCTTTCTTCATCCTTCTGCTCAAAGCATAAGTAACTCTGAAACTTCTATCAGGTAGCAGACTGAGGGCTCCCCCAAGCAAATTTGAGGAGGGAGATGCCAGTGCCTCTCCAGGCATCCTGTTCTGGTGCACAACCATTTCCACAAAGGAAAATTCTTTCTTCTGTCCAGCTGGCATTTCCCTTGCCACAACTTGTGACCCATTGCCTCTTGTCCTTTTGTTCCAGTTGACAACACTCAGGAGACAAGCACACAATGGCTCAGGAATTAACTACCAGCAAGTCTTAAAACAAAACCATTTAACAACACTTTGAATGGAACTGCGGGTTGCTGCAATCCTACCCTTCCATCTCCCAGCTCAGTCCATCACTTTATTGACTCGCCTTCAATTAATGTCAGGGAAGGGAACCCTGAAGAGTGGTCCTCAATTTAAAGAGGAAATAAAAAGGAGCAATTTCTGACAGTGACGTCAATAGATTAAATCATCATTAATTATTTTCTGGCCAGCTTTCCACTAGTTATCTCCCTGAACCAGCTCACCATAGAACGGGGTAGCAGTCTGTCAGCATGAGGGAAGCAGTAGACACCTATGGTAAATGCAAGGGCAGAATCCCACAGTCCTGATATGTATCATCCTAAACATCTGTGGAACCACTCCCTGTGTGTTCAGGACAGACAAGGAGGTGAGAAGAGGGCTGCGACTACAGACTGCAAATTAAGTCCTCCTCTGCCCTTCAAGGATAAGAACCATCTCCCCCTTCAAGAAGTAGCAACAGGCCAATCTACTGACAGGTCTGATTTGTTCCATAGTACGTAGAAACCTTGTCAAGACAAATTTTTAATGGTATTGTGGCAGCCTCCCCTTTCCCACAAAAAAAACCAAAACAAAACAAAACCACACCAAAAACAAACCCAGTAAATAAACAGGACCTCTGATCAATAAATACTAAACCAACCAGGATAAGAAATGGCCACCATTCAACTGAAAGTAAGTTTGAATCATGCTTCTTTCTCTCAAAGGACTGTGATTTTTATCTCACAAGTAGTGGAAAATCCAACGCTAAGAAAAGTTGATCAACCTTAGAAGTTTCTTACATACACCAAAAGGACTTTTTATATGCTGTAATTGCTTTGAAATATCCACCAGTAAATTATTTTACCGATGCTGAAGCAGAAAAGTCCAGCAATGGCAAAGGCAGAGTTTTCATAAAATCATTGTGTTTGCTTATTTAACAAAAGCGCCTTTCTGGGGTAGGTGCATTAAGGCGCAGGGGGGACAAGACAGCGCAAAAAGGAAGTTTTTCTACCAGCTGTGGCAGACCAAAGAAACTTGTGTTTGTACTGCTGCAGTCCCTCTCTCCCTCTTCCTCTGTGCTAGCTCTGGAGTTTGCAAAGTGAGCACAGGAATTCTCAGCCTGGAAAACAGGGGGAGGCAAGGACTTGTGTTTTGACTGCCAGGATTTGATGTGGTGTGAGAAAGGAGAGAACCAGAGCATATTGGCTTTAAATCCCCTTAATCCAATGAAGAACAGGGGAGACGTTACAAAGGTGGTCCTGACACCCGAGTCATCTCCACAGCTCAGGTTTCGCTACCACAGTGATATCACCAATCCAAAATGGCACTGCCTGATGCCAATTCAAGAGACCTCATATCAGAGTGTGTCACACACAGGCAACATCTTTTGTTTGGCAGGCTGCAAAAAGGCATCACGTGAGCTGTGGGATTCTTACTTCTCCATTAAGAGCCACTGCGAGCTTCTGTCCCATTTCTTACCTGAAACCTTAGTTTCTGTTTATTTGCAAGTGTCAGCATCTAACCAGAGTGCAGAGCTCTCAACTAACAACTGTGAGCACAGAAAGACAATAGCTTTGAGCAAAATCAGACTCAACATTTCCTGAAGTTCATTTCACCAAAGCCTTTCTTAAGTCTTGTTTAGAAACCAAATCACTCACATTCTAAATTTAAATGTGAAATGCCATCACAAACTCCATAAAGAGATACACAAGGAATAAATTCACATCTTTACCTCACTACCTCCTCCTGCATGGCTTTTACAGAAGTCAAATGACCAGCTCTAGGGCAGAGGCTTTACACCTGAAATACCCATTCTGGAAATGGGCTCAGGATTCTTCTTCCTCTCCCCTTGCTAAAGGGCTTACAGTGTTGTTCCTAGGGACAGGCTTTGCCACTACACAGCTAGAAACCTTCATTCCCTCAATCCCTTCTTTAGATGTCTGGACTTTCAATCCTTTAAACAGAAGTCACCATGGAGGAGTAGACACGGGGGAACCTCCTCAGAAGAGATCTCTGCTACAGGTCACTAGAACAACACACTGAGCCTCCAGCAGGAACAATTCAAACTATTAAAGGTGAGATACACAAAAGCACCTTCTCAAGTGACAGCCAGGCAGCAGCTACAGTGGAAATTCACAACCATAAATCCCCAGCACCACCCTGCGCGAGACAAAAGTTGGATCTGTCTCTCTACCAGCAAAAGAAAAACAAGGCACAGGAATGGCTGAGACATCAGAGAGGCTCTCAAAGCCTCACCACTGGCCTGACTTTGGATCAGAGCTGTCAGCAGCTCCTGTTCAGGTTGCTGTGTTAACTCACACGGTTCTGTCTCTTTGGAATTATTCCTGGAAAGTCACTGTAATTACAGAATACAATAAAAACAACAAATCATTAATACAGAAAACTGTAATCTTGGGAGACAAGCAGAAAATTCCATTATCTCCCTTTAAGATGGATCTAGACTGCTGTAAAGATTAAGTGCTGTTCAGTGACCTTTTGTAATGTGATTTCTTTGGAAAATTGTCTTGAAGCTCACTGCAAATTATTTCAGTTTTAGCAGTTATATAAACTAATCAAGGGCAGTGTTTCACAACAGACAAGAAGTTAATAGCCAGGTCAGTGAAATGCAGGAATAAGAATGGTCTTTTCCCTGCATTTGTACAGAATTCAGCCCAGCATCCACCTCTGCAGATAACCTAGTAATTATCAAGGGCCTAAATGCAGCACAACCTGAGATCCTTTGCAAGTCCCTTTACAAGTAGGCCACTTCTCAGTTCAATAATGACAGAAAAAAAAAAATTAACAGTAATAAGTTATCACTTTCATTTGGTTTTCAGTAGGAACATTTGCTGCCCTTCCCCACAACCCTTAAACTGGTCAGAGTTCTAATGTCATACTTGAAGGACTGGGATAATTAATTACACTGAATGCCTCCTCCTGCATGGCTTTCCTTTCTGGATAATATTCCTGCCATATTCATCCTTTAGCAATGAACAATGCCAGGGACATCCACACACAGCAGGCTGACAACTTCATAATGAGTAAAAATTACATCCACACTAGCAAGAGAATCCAGACCTTGTCAGAAATGCCCCTTTATTGCTCTCCCCAGTGCTCCAGTACTCCTATGACCACTCTTCACCATGCCAACACCACTGCAGCAGTCCAAAATTGAGCTCAAGGTTCCTCCCTTCTGCTTCACTTCACTTCTGAGGCAACACAATTCCAGAAATCAGAGTGACGAGACCTCTCCAACCAGAAGAATATCTATTTTAATTCAAATTGCACTGGAGGCCCACAGTTTACTGAATTTTTTAGAAGTGCCCATCTCAAAGAGCTCAGGACACATCTGAGCCAGTGCTTCTGCTTCCAGGACATTCCACTTCATTTACATCTATTCATCAGGAGGACAAAACCTGCCCATCATGTACCTGCCTGCTGCACCCAGCAGCCACAGGACCTCAAACCCTTCTGGAAAGGAGGCCAGAGTCCAGCAGAGCTGCCAGACACATATTCCCATGCACTGAGCTAGAATGAGGCACTTACCCATCTCTACCTTTACTGACGATCTTCACTTCAAAATAATAAATGCCACAGGCTGCAGGGATGGGATGAGTGGCCCTGACCGAGGCAGCATCTTTGTGATTTTTACCGTGACCTAAGAAAGAACAGAAATGTAAGTACTGAGGGGATCTGGCCCCTCACACATCCTGATCTAAAACCTCACTATCTGAAGCCAGCAGGGATCTGTTTCTACACAGAGCCAGCCATTTAAAGCACGCTTTCCAGAGAACCAGCATATACAACCCTGCACTGCCACCAGGAACAATCCCTACAGCACAAGCATTTTAGTTTTCCCTTTGTTTCTACTATGAAGTTTCAGAGAAAGGTTCTCAGTACCACCTCTCCCCCTCCCCACAGACATAATTTGAAGACCAGTGTACACAAACAGAACACAAAAATGATTACACAAGAGGGGAATGACATCAGTGTTTACTAGCCAGGCAGGAAAAGGAATAATCAGTTCTCTGCTGGGTGGGTAGGGAAAACAGCTCCAATAACGTGCAAGAAAAACATCACACTACGAGTCTGTGAACAGCTATCTGGTGTAAACCCGAGGAGCCAAGGCCCCAGTTACGCAGCGTGTCGGGGCCATCCGACCCCTCGGCCAGGTTTTAAGCAGGATGACAGAGTAAACAGACGGTCAGGCTGCACCGGGCCCGGGCGAGCGACACTGCACAGCGTTATATAAGGCCATATACTCAGCCGGGAAGAGCCCCCGGCTCCCCAGTGCCTCCGTTTCCGAACCCAGGCAGCCAGGCCCCAGCAGCCCAGCCAAGGCCTCGGGCCAAGCAGGCACCCTGCGACCGGAGCTCGGCGCCGCCCGTCCCCGCGCTGCTTACGGCGTCCCTGCCCCGGGGCCGCTGGACCCGCTGCCGGCTCAGCCCGCGCCCGGCGGGCCCCGAGGAGGGGCCGAGCCGAGGGCCACGCCGACGCCGTCCCTCTCCGGGCCAAGGCCAACCCCGGTGCCGCCGCCCCAGCCCGACACCTTTGTAGTGGACGCGCAGGTTGCCCTGCGAGAGGCCGATGTAGTTGTACTTGTCCTTGGGGCTCCAGGAGCGCGGCAGCGGCGTCTCGTCCTGGTTGACGGCGGGGGAGAGGCGGCGGAGGCGCCGGCTCAGCTCCTGCTCCTCGGGCGGCCCCCGCGGGGGCGCGGCCCCCACGCGCG